>OX419758.1:37704422-37970411 GCA_948567375.1 Lunularia cruciata
CAAAGCCTTTGTGAAGATGCTAGCTACCAATTGATTTATCCCTAAAAATATGAGATCTATCTCACCTGCTAGTACCTTCTCCCTAATGAAATGATGTTGCACCTCAATGTGTTTTGTCCTAGCATGAAACATGGGATTCCTAGCAAGTCTAATACTACTCCTATTATCTACATAGATAACAATCACACCAAAGACACATATGCCAATATCAACAAGTAACCTCCAAAGCCAAACTGCCTCACATGTAGTGTTTGTTGCACCTTTATACCCTACTTTGCAAGAAGATAAGGATACCATAGCTTGCTTTTTGAGGACTAGCTAATATTTGCACTCCCCAAGTTGAAAGCATAACCAGATGTGGAGTGTCTATCTGAAGTACTCCTTGCCTAATCTGAGTTTGTAAATCCACACAATTGCACACTCTCTGTGACTACATAATGAAGTCCAAATTGTATAGTGACTTTCAAGGAGTCTGCATGAATTGACTCTCAATTCTCACAATGTAGCTCAAATTTGACCTAATGATGGTGAGGTAGATCAAACTTCCCATCATCTATCTATACATAATAGGATCTTCAAGCGGTTCCTCCTCAACAAGAATCAACTTTAAATTCTGTTCTAAGGGTGTGGATACGGGCTTGCATGCTATCATACCATACTTGGCAAGCATGTCAATAGCATACTATCATTGCAATAGATACATAACTTCACCATCCTTGATAAACTTGACTACAAGAAAGTATCTTAACTTCCCTAAGTTCTTCATCTTAAACGCAACTTGCAACCTATGTTTTATTTATTTACTCCACTTCTCACACCTCCCACTCAATATCAAATCGTCCACATAGATTGTAACAACAATGAAACAACTTGATGTACTCAACACATAGATTGAGGAGGTTGAATTGCACACTCTGAACCCAAGTTCATGCAAAACACTAGTGATTTTACCGTACCAAGCTCTAAGAGCTTGCTTGGTCCATATAAGGCCTTTTGCAACCTGCACACTTGAGTTGACAAATTTAGGTCTTCATACCCAAGTGGCTGCACCATATACATCTCCTCTTGAAGATCTCCATTCAAGAAGATATCCTTCACATCCATCTGATGAAACTTCCAACACTTACTAATTGCTACTACTATTATTATTTGAATAGTAGCCATCTTAGCAATAAGACTAAATGTCTCGTCATAATCAATTCTATGCTCGTGTGCATAACCCTTGACTAACAACTTGGCTTTATACCTACTCACAAAACCATCCTAGTTTTTCTTGTTCTTGTATATTCATTTACTGCCAATTGTGTTCTTACCCAATGGTAAGTCCACTAATGCCCAAGTTTGTTGTTGGCTTAGGGCAGCAATCTCCTCATCCAAGGCTACCATTTATTGCTTGTTTTGTAATGCATCTTGAATAGGATTTGGCTCTTGTTCTTTGAGCACGTTCACCATATATGCATGAGGAGGCAATGAAAAACCATCATGCATGAACCTTTGAACCAGATGTTTGACTATGCTTTGGATGTTGAGACAATTGGTCCACTGTAGAACCATCAATGCTACCTCTTGCATTTGCCACTGCACTTGTGGCATCCCTAGGGCAATCTAGAATGTGAGCATCAAAAACTGCACTATGTTAGGTTCTTGGTCAAACTTTGGTCTATACCACACTTTGCTGGATCATGGACACTACACATTTGAAGCTTCTGCCACTCCAGTACCTTCAATAGTGGATTCTATCTGCTGATCAGTATGCTCTCCCTCAAGAAGCAATTGAGGAGTGAGAAATAGGCTCAAGCGGTGCATACCAAGCCTTTTGCTCATCAAACACAACATCCATAGACACATACAAATTTTATTATAGAGAGATCATAACATTTATAGCCCTTTGCATGGAGAGAATAGTAAAGGAATACACAATACATAGCTTTGGGATTGATTTTGATGTGCTTTTCATTTGGAATGTGCAGAAAACACACACAACCAAGAATTTTCAAATAGGAAAGGTCAGGCTTATTGCCTATGAACATTGATGTTGGGGAGCAAGAAGGCACTACAATGGATGGATATTTGTTCATCAGGTAAACTACATATGCAATGGTTTCTACCCAATAGAATTTTAGGCATATGAGTCTCATTAAGCATGCATGGCCTTGGCTGTTTGACCGTTCTTGCATTTGGCAACTCTATTCTATCGTGGACTATAACTATAGATCTACTGGCATTGGATGCCATGATGTTGCAAATACATTGTGAATTCTATGAATAGATATTCACCACCTCCATCTAATCAGAACTGAAGGATATGGTGTCAAGATTGCTTCTCTACAAGGATCTTAAAGCTTTGGAAAACAAAAACACCTCAGATATTTGCTCCAAGAAATATACCCAAGTGAATCTAGAGAATCATCTATGAAAGATACAAAGTACTGTGAACCGTTCAAGTTGGATGTCAAAGCTGTCCATACATCATTGTGCACTAACTCAAGTAGTTTGGTGGTATGTTTTCCTTGGTGACTGAAGTGCTACCTAGCCTATTTTCCAAATTTACAAGCGGGGAAAATCTTTGGACAATCACTACTTGTAAACCGTAGAAGACTTGGAACTTTAATTGTGTTTGGTAGATTCTTGAGCTTTTGGACATTCATGTGTCCAAGGTGCTTATACCAAATTTGCATATCAGTCACTAGTGGTCCACTTTGTCCATACATTATTGCTTGAATCTAAGGCATTGTGATTGCTAGTTTGAACAACGTACCACATCTAGTCCCTATAGTTATCATTGTCTATGTAACTCCTTTGAATCACACAACCATCTAGATTAAATAGAACATGATAATCGTACTCTACCAATTGGGCTACTAAGACAAGATTGCAAGTGATGGTGTGTATAAAGAGAATGTCACATAATGCAAAAACCTTGGACTTTGAGGCAACAACAAGCACTTTATACTAGGGTGATCTGATGTTTGGTGTCATCGCTTGTAACAACAACAAGATGTTGGACTAGTTTGAGATGACTGAACCAATCTTTATGGGCTATCATGTGATTATTGGCTCCAAAATCAATGTACCACTCCTCAATGGGCTGCACCATAGTCACCATGACATAAGTCATTGTCAATAGACTCACTTCTTCATGATCATTGCAGTCATCAAAATCACAAGATGCAAAATTCTATTGAGCAATGTGGCCTCAACTAGTATTATGGTGTTGTTGTTGTTGTTACCGCTTGTGATAGTCATGAGTACAGTGTCCTTTTGCACCATAATGGTTAAATGCACAAGGGGAATATAGCCTTTGCTTTGTTCTAAACTTGACTCTCTTGTGGTTTGGCGGGTCCATGGATTTGGTAATGATTTGGAGGTTGATGTTGATCGCCATGAACACCTCTGCCATTACTACTATGTTGAAAACTCCCACATCCAAAAACATGGCCGTTGCCTTGACCTCTGCTTGCAAGTGCATACAAAGCTTGATCTTGCTATTGTAAATTGGAGGAAGACAGTTGGATTCCTATCAGGCATGTCTCTTAACTTACGAACAAGGGAGTCAGATCTTGAAGTGAAAGAAATTTCTCACGCATAACATTAGACGTTTGAAAAGATTGGTACTTAGGACCCAAGCCTTATAAGGTGATCATGCTAACATTATCATCATCTACTATGCCTCCAATATTGCAAAGTTGGTCAACAATACTCTTAATGGACAACATGTATTAACATGTATGCATTCATGGATTGTGACCATTTCTTGACAACATTGAGTTTTTGTTTCAACTGCAACTTGCATGCCTTGGTAGATGTGTTGAACACCTTGCAAATTGTCTCCCATGCACTTTGTGGTGTCTTTGCATCTTGAACATAGCCACACATTGAAGCAAAAATGGAAATTATAAAGTAGTGCAAAACTTGGTTGGCTTGCTTCTTCCATTTTCTCACCTTTGGACTCTTAGCATCTCCTCCCCAATCACAAGCTCCCATAGTTCTTGTCCCATAAGGAAGTCTTTCATGTGCAATTTTCATACTACAATGTTGTCCTTGTCAAGCTTCTTGCTTGTGATGGAGCTTGCACTAAATTCAGCCGTGGTCAAATTGGGGCGAAAAGTTTTACATTTTAAGGGATCACTTCAATTTTTGCCTTCATACTCTAAAACATACTCTAAAACGTATAGTTTTCTTGGCATTCCTTGGCGACATCACGGAGGTCTCTTTGAACGGCTGTTTTTCACTAGACAAATTCTTGACTTTCTTGTCTTCTTTCGGGGTCGATAGACACGCACGTTCAAAGCGGTGCAAAATCAGGAGCAGAGTTGATACCCTATGTAAGGAGGTTATGCATATCACTAAACCATTTCTAGCCGGGTGCGATCCGGGGCCGCATTCATATCCAAGATTAAAATTATTGACGTTACAATGTCAAAGCCGAAATGGATTCTGTGCCCTTTCAAGCTGCGGTTGAAAGACTAGTGTGTGCAATGACATGTACCGGACCCGACATCTCCTATGCTGTGAGCACAATTTCTCAGTTTATGTTCAATCCAAGAATCATTCGCTGGAAAGCGGTGCTGGTACCCAATATCATGATGAAGCCTTTAGCAAGGGACAAGCATCTGTATTCTTGGCACAAACTAGATCTCAGATGGCAATAGATAGTAAGTAGGAGTGTTAGCAGTTTTACTATCTCCTGTCTTGCTAGCCCTGCGGCGGCTCCCTTTCACTCTCCGGGTAATTGGGTTCAGATTTTAGGGTACTAATTTGCTGTAAAGCATATCAAATCAACCCATCGGACTGTCTCGTCCATCTTCATCTTCAGTCAACACTACTCCTAATACAGAATGCAGATTGAACCTACAGTATTTAAGTTTCACATCCATTCACCCGTTATTTACAGTGGATACTTTATGTTCTCATTTAATACACAATCAGCCCGTTCGTTTCCAAACCATGAAATCGGATTGTTGACCATCATTCTGTTTTACGGGTAAGATAACATTTCTCATAAAACGCTTACAATTTCTGTTAGCTCGTCTTGACGTGTGTATCATCATGCCACTCAATCTTTCTACTGCAACCGTCTCATAATTTGGATAATATTTACAATTTCAATCACAAGACATATATGTAATGGCCATGATAGAAGATGTCTACGGGGGACGACAATGAAATCGTTGTCTATTACCCTACATACTCTCAGATTTAGTATTCCCTCATAAGGAAAACGTTCGTTCCTGTTCTACAAGTTTACATTCCCGGATGTTTTTGAAACATCAGCCTGCACATGTAAGATACTCTGCATTCAGCCGTATATTCGTCCTTGAATACGACCTGTTAGATTATACAAGAATAAGCATGGTACGGCAGCATCCATGATTGATAACTCTGGGTCCAAGCTCCGGGCAAAGCCCACAAGTACACAAACAGCCACCACCAACGATGCATATGCGCTGTCAATCGTGACTTCGTGCTTCCTACACAGCTGCAAAACCTGAATTTCAAGCCACCAGGTGCAACTCTATTAGCGTATACAACTTGCATATATTACGTTCTATAATCACACCGTGAACCACTAAGGTAGCTGACGAATCAGTAGAGTGAAAATTATTCACTGCATGACACCACTTCGCTTCTAAGGAACTCACTTTTATCAAAACTTTGTTGAGATCGATTGGAGAGTGCTCTAAATTACACTCCTGGCTGAAAAGATCTTTCATGTCCTTTGCCAGAAGTTCCGGAGTCGTGCAGGTTTGCTCATGTGGCCATGAGAATTGAAGTAAGTGATACGCCTGGAATGGTATTGCAAAATGATTACTGCATATATTTCACTGCGTACAGGAGTCAAGGCTTCGAACGAATATTCCATTCACTCTACAGAACGGTCATCTAGCAATGTGTCAAGAAGAAATAGGGACACTCATGGAATTTGCTGGAAAAAAATATGCTCAAAAGATATCTACCGCTCGTTCCCCATTGCCGGCCCCGATCATCATAATGAAGGAAAGGAAGTGGTGGCGAACACTTGGAGATAGTTCCTCGGCCAAACCAAAGTCGAGTAGCACGAGTTGAAGTTTTTGTTGGGCTCCTTCTGCTTCATCTGGGGATGGAACAGATGTCCTCATCAGGATCAAGAGACGATAGCTTGACAAATATTATATTGAAGGCCACGAATTTGGGTGGGAACAGAATTACTTGATAGACACAAACCCCTCATGCCCACGTTGGGACGAGGTGATAGTGACGGACGTATACATACCTGTACTCCTGGCTAAAATGTTTCCTGGATGCAAATCGGTATGCACAAAGTTGTCAGTGAGCATCATCTTCAAATATGTATCAACTCCCACAGCTGCGATCTGCGATAAAGACCAGTGCATGTCAGATGATGCGTGAGTTGCCCTTGATAGCATCTCCTCTAGCTTGGCCCTGCTTTTAAGAACAAGAAAGGGGCCGCACAAAATGCCCAAAGGTTGTACCAGATAGATCGACTCATGAGTTGGAGAAAACACAGACCAAACAAAATGTCCTAAGTTTAGTGACTAATGCTATTTACAAATCTTTTCAACCTAACAGAATGCAACTTTTATCAACCAAATGAGCGGATGGCCCATACCTGTGTGTTTAGAGAGCTGCGGTGCTTCAGAAATTCATGTAATGCGTGTCCTCTCTCGAAACTCTCGACAATAACACCTTCAGAGACCTGTTTGAGGAAGAACAATCTTTTACGTTTCGCAGACAAGGTAGCCATTTCACTAACTGACATCAAGGAAAGGGAAAATGTGATGATGCACAATACCGGCTAACACCGCTCCATATACAAAAACATCAGCTTCAGTACGAGAACTGGGGTTATTTGATGGACACTCACAAGGTCGGGAATAAGCTTGGGAAAGATAACTGTTGAGTGTAAACCCTGGAAGTTTTTATGAAACCTTGCTAAGTTCTCAGCCTCCACACGAAGATCAGCCTGCCCACCCACTCACCATATCGTTAAGTAACGGGTATAGAAGTTTAAATCTTATTTAGTTCAAATCTTATGCTCTACACTATAGAGTAGAGCATAGAGTAGAGCATACCCAGTTGCAGAACTTCTCACAAGCAAAGTTAAAGTGCATCACTTTTTAATTCATATGAAGCACACCTGCGCAGTAAGGGTGTGGGAGAATTGGTCCACACTCTCTCGAAGTTTGAGCCAGCGCAAAGCAGGAAGTTCTTGTGCCCAGTTCGCCAATGCTGACATTATCTGAAAGTCCTGGAAAATCCGTAATGCAACGGAAGGATGTCTTACCTGTACAGCATGCATAAAAGGCCACAAACCAAATCATGATGAGGAATTAAGCATGTGGTGCAAACTTTGGCATGGGTGGGAGTCACACGTGATCCCCCCTAATTTGCGGCAAAAAATGGTAGGAAACCTATCGTTATTATAATGATATGTCGGGAGACATACTTTCACAGCGACTTCACTTGGCATTCCATCCCGCTGATCCTTCAACTTTGCTCTGTAAACCTGACAGGCATGCACACATTAATCAGCACAAACCATAATCGACAGGTAGGACACTGAAAATCTACAGTTTTAGAAAGGAGTCTTGAAAAAGTAGTATCATTATCAAATAAAAAACAATATCGACCGCCCTCAATGTAAAGAGTAAACGATGAAGACATCAGGAAGTTGACATCCTTTCCCTGTAATTGTCTTGAGGGGAAAGTCTGTGTAACAAAACCTCTGAAGAATGACATGCCTAGAGAAGTCAGAGGCAGTGAACTTCATCCATGGGAAAGCCAGCAACCTTCCATTTCGTCCATGTCTCGTATCGCAGCTTCGTATGAGTGGTTTTGTCCAGCAGAGAATGCATTCTATGAAAGTTAACTCCACACTTCATGGCATCACTCACCTGCGCTATGCTTCCAGATGCACAAGGCTTCTTTGGAAAGTCGACAAATATATCTTCAATCGGCCGACCAAGATTTTCAATCACAGCCTTCCTGGTCTGCTTATAGCTGTGCTCAGGCGCTCGATCATGAAGACGTCCCAAGTAGTGACACATATCCTCCGGGAAGAGGTCTTCTCTAGTTGCAGACCACTTCAAGCGGAAAAGAATAACATGGTTGTCAGATGTATTCACTTGATGGTACGCCACTGGAAACAGTAGATATACGCTGTCAAACTAAATTCAATAATGAAAGGCTGAAAACTAATGTTTCTATAACAGGACGTTATCAGCTTCCAAAGGTGGCTTCAGCAACTGAGTTTTGAAAGTCACGGAGCATGCTGGAGCGGAAATGAAACCCAAATCCTACCTGTCCCCATTTAATAAAGGCCGCTCCACCTCTTTCGAGGCAAAACCGCAGAAGCCACCATAGAATTTTTCTCAGTTGATATGTCCACACTGGTATGAAAACTGAGGAAATGAAAAAAATTACAGGCCCGAAGATTATAAGAGGACCAAAGACTAGCAGAAGATAGCATGCTCTGAATACAAGTGAGGACCGTTGTTGCATTCTTCTCCAACCAGTCTGGACAACACTGAACTCCAGATACATATTGTCTGCTCCTCCATTCCAAGTCGACAGAACATCATATGCTTCATCCTCTAAACGTACAGTGTGATGGACTATCTGACGGTCAACAGCTTCTGTCGTTCTTGGAACATTGACAAGCTGTTTGGATGCAAAATCTTCCTTGTAGGCATTTTGAACGTCGAGACCAGTTTTCCTGGGAACGTTGAGGGGCAGTCCAGTCGATGCTACAATCACACCTTTACCGCTAATTAGAAAAGTAGACTCCTCCCATAAACCTACCAACCATCCAATTCGCGGAGGGCTGCAAGAAAAAAGTCATTTCGTTTAAACTTAGAGACAAGAAGGGACAAACAAATACTTCTTGTCAGTGATCAAATCAACGACACGTACTTCAAAGAAACTTAGTCCTGGCACAGTGCTCTTACTGGTGGAAGTCAGTCATGTAAGAGTAGAGGCGGCGTGCAGCCCAACGATGTCGAGACCTCCACAATCTCTCAGCCAACCCAGCATTTCCTACTGGAGTTTTCTTCACTAGAGTCTTGGTTTGAGCATAACCAACAGCCACAGGTAAAGCAGCTCCAATACATTTGAGGGTGTACTGCAAGATGAAAGCGAACATGGACCTCCTCAGTGCTTGGGACAAATGTTTATCTAATAATGACTATTTCACCTGTTTTGAGCTTACCGGGAATTTCATTGGACACAACCATACAAGCAAAAGAGCTGTATCACCAGTTTCATCCTACGGACAGTCTCTGTTCATTGATTTTTCCGTCTCTGCATTGACTATCCATTTCTCTCGTTCCTAGAGACATTGATTGACGGTGCAGTGATCATTATTCATATTTTGCAGAAGAAGCACATATCAAAATAGACTTTACTCATCCACCTGAGTAGGTTCAGTAGAAGGAGAAAGGGTAGAAAGGTCAAAGTGTTTCATAACATACATGCAACTTGGGATGCTGATACTCGAGAAGGGGGACGCCAATTGCTAGAAGCAGGGAAGCAGCTGAAAACTCGTGAACCCTCGAAGGGATACTCAAACCATCCCACTGGGTAGATAGTTGAGATTCTTTACCCAGAAATTTAATCAGCTTTCCGATTGTAAATCGACTGACTTCCGCCAGAGCCATGAAACCCATTGCACAAGATACAACAGGACCACAGAAAGCCTGATGGAAGCAGTAGAAGACAAATTATCATTCGTCGTTACAGGCTTGGTACCGTACGACGAAATCATCAACTTCATGGTTACGAAGACCTGATTTCAATACTAACTTGGTTGTCATTGACTCAAAGACCGGAAACAAGCCTTCTCACTCAAGATCCACTGATAAAATTGAACAGGGAGCTAAACGATCTAGAACTAAACAATCTAGAATCATGTTCTGTCGCAGTTCTTGCCTAGCTCTAAAATATCTGCTGCAAAAGTCACCACTTGCAACAAACATGTACCTGTGACAAGAGGAGGACACTTGCAGCATTGGAAACATTACCAGTAACCTCCCAACTACGGCCAAGTTTTGACCCGCGTCTCCTTCCACTGATAATACAAAGAAATGAAATTTCAGCCCCACAATAAATTCCACGAAAGCTAAGCTTCAGAAGCTAACTGTTTCAATGTTTTCCCATTTTAACTCTTCTCTCCTCGGAGAAAATGCAAAGCCCCATTGTACCTGACTTTGAGATCTTCTCCACTGTCTTCTTCGGGATTGCGAATCTCAGCTCCCCCTTTAACCTGAAAAAGTTGGAGAGTGATACCAGAAGAGTCTAGACTCCCAGCTCCTGTTCCCAGCCCAATTCTCAAAGGGAAGGAGACTCTAACCCTTTCATTCGGCTTCCTGTCTAGTATCCTCGTTCTGTTCCTCGTTAATTGTTGCATACTCCTTGAAAGCTTTTCAGCAAGCCATACCACCTCTTTGGAACGGATTTGAAGTAGGGACGAGCCCCTGACAGGTCGGAGCTTCTTGTCCCATTCCTGCATCCGCTCGGTCCTCCCCATGGTACAAAGGAAGTTCCTATATCCTAGTACTACTGTCCATATTCCAGTTCACAAACTTCGAATAAAACACGTCATAATAACTCCATCATGACGTGCTCATTTATTGCTCGTAGATTTCCCTGCACAAGACTACGTCTGAATGAGACTCTTCTACAGCACATTTAACACTGACGCTACGAACCTCGATGCAATAGTTGGACATGATATAAACGTATGAAGATACAAATTCTAATAAGACTTGTAGTCCATTACTCTCCTGTCTGCAGTCCATGTATATGTAAGCTAAGGACTGCCCTCTGAAACGTGCGCTAAGGTGCCAATGGAAAGGACTTTTCGTTCTCAATTCCAGCGCCAATAAGCAGACCATTCACCAACGAATTCCAAGCTTAAGGTTCTTCCAAACATTCAAACAGTCTGACAGAACCTGTCTCCAATTTCGCAGTCATTGAGGAGCATGATTGAACCTGAGTTTTACCAGTAAGCTTTTTCAGTCAATGCTTTAGACTCGGCTCAGCTACAATCCCACATGAAAAAATCGAGGCCAGCACTACAACAAAGTCTCTGTGCTCTAGGTACGGTACAATCTATCGTGACACAGTCTCAGTCTCCATCACAAAAATTTGTACCGCTACCAGATACTTTGCGAGAAAGGCGAATATGAAGGGCTAGATTCAAATCAGAGGCAATGGACAACGGACATCGTAGCTGCTCACAGTCTTTCATGATCTCAGGTAGATAGATATATAGCAGCGGGCGTACCGCAAGGTGAGGTTGGCGCCGGTGGTCTACGGCATAGAAGAGACATATCATCTTCGGCTCTCCTATCGTTTCCTGTGGGCCTTCACTTCCTTCCATTTGCTGAGAAGCTCCTCGACTTAAGTGCGACTGGGCCGCATGCACCAGATGAATCTGTAATAAGTAAACTGACCCGTCAGTAATTCTACGATTATCCTGTATGGTGCTGCTGCTCTGCCACGTATCGCCATCTTCTGCTTCCATCTTCTCATCTCTAGATGAGAAGATGAGAAGATGTCTCTCTGGACGTACACCGTCTGATCCACCTCACGCTTTTGCCTCGTTATCACGTATGGTGCACCGTATTTCAACATGTGATCTCACATCACACTAGGGAGTTTCATAAATAAAGTTTCGAAACTTCACAAATTTTCTTAACTCTATTTACGAAGAATGGAAAAAAAAATATGGACTCGCTTGAAAAGCAGAAGCGAACATACTACATAGTACAGAATTCTGTCCAAGATTCTTATTTTTAGTGAACTCCATAACAGGTGGTTAGGAAGGAATAAGGGACAGGGAGTCTATTTCGGAACACTCCATAAAAGATGGTTTGTAAGAAATAGAAAAGGCGACCGCGTATGAAAAACTAAGGATGGGAAGACCCCATCAAACCCTACAAGGGAGAGAAAAAAAGGTAACATGGGGCTAAGCCCCAGTAGAGTCTATATGAGAAATCTGCCCTACCGCATCCAAGATATCTGAGCTATGCAAGTCGGACAGTCTACACACAACTGGAACATCCGAAAAAACATCACCTAATGTGATTACTCTACTATGGATTGCACCAGCCACTGCACTCTGTAGAGCAATGGATACACTCTGTCTAAAATATGCTACAAAGTATGAGAGTGAGAGGGATACCCCTTGATGCCTAACATGATAAGGTCTCCTGCACCCCTTGACAAATGTGTCAAATGCCGTGTCCATCGCTCCATATAACTCCAAGGCTAGAGGAACAAAGAGGTGACCTCGTTGCATGCCCCTATACTTGGAGACCTTGCGACCTGCTGCTGCACTCGCTGCCCATCCAAGGGGATGGGTAATCACTCCCTCCAAAAATGTATCCCGCATAGGGTCCGTAACCACGACATCCGCTATTGTCACCTGATCATCTCAGACTAAATATAAGTCTACCATGACACGTGTTGTTTGCAAAGCATACGAACGCTCCCTCCAAGCCAAGTATCCATTCTCTCGTGCCATAGCAAACACTATGTCCCTAATGGCATCATGGGTAGCTATCCTCTGTCCTCCAAAAGGACACTGCGTCATGTGGACCGCTGCTGCATCTAGTGTAGAACCACACTCACAAGTGAGTAATGAAGATGCAGATGGGTGGACCAAACCTAGGCAAAACCTCATCGCTGTAGAGAAAGTAGCTAGTGCGGGTCAGAATGCACTAATGCACGGTCAAGCTAGGATCCAAGAGCCTGCACCCTTGCCGGAGCAAGAGCAAAGATGTGCTCTAGTAGCCTGAGGAATGGATGAGTCGACTAAGAGAGAATGTAGCGTGTGCTCACACTGTCGCTCCATCAAGGAAGATTGTAAACATCTAGTCCAATCTGACAATAGTGAAGCAAAAGGTGGAAAATAGTCTCGTGCTCGTGGAGATAGACTATCTCTCATCCGCTGCAATAACACCTGGAGAGAAAAGGATCCTCCATCCACCTCTGTCACATAAATCTCCAAAATTGGCCTATCAGCAACCACAAAATGAGAGGAAAGTAGGGGTGCCGAGAGAGCCCAACTACCCAAAAATGCTATAGGTGTCGTCTCCTCCATAGATAGCAAGCCAACTCCACCACATGAGATTGACAAGGTTGTTTGTCTACGTGAAAAATCCCTTGTCACACACTCAAAAGTCCCTAGTCCAATAATATCACCAATAAGAAATAAGGAATCTATTTGTAAGAAATAAGGAATCTGCTTCGCAACATTGCCAAATATAAATGCACTTAGGATTAATAATGGATTGCTTGATTTGAATTTGAATTTGTCCTTAAACCTGATCGTTGAGAGGAGAGGGAGGACTTGAATCTGTCCTTAAATGTGGTCATCGAGAGGAAAGGGAGGGAGGGACTGGCAGAGCTCTGTATTTCTCAATTCTCTCAATTGTTTACATGAGCTCTCCATTCCATTATTCTCTTGCCCAGACTATGTATGTAGAATCTCTTATGTTGGAGCTAAAATAGTGTTCTAATTGAGTGTTTGTTTGAGTTTGATTTCTCGTCTCTAGATTTCTCTTCTCAAGAGTATCCTACAAGATGCACTCATCTGAAGAATTCTCTCCTCTTTGAGAATGCACAATGAGCCATTCTAATTTGCCTTGAAGGTGCTCTATAAATTTGCCCTGTAGCACCTTATCAAACATGGAGAATCATAAAATTCAAGCGTGAGAGCAAATTTCACAAGTAGATATATGTAGAATCTCTCAAGTTGAAGATGAAATAGTGTTTTGAGTGAGTGTTTGTTTGAGTTTGATTTCTCGTCTCTAGATTTCTCTCCTCATCTCAAGAATTCTCTCCTCTTTGATGTCGTGTGTATATACATCGCTACACAACATACATTGCTGTCAACATCATACACTATAAAAGCACAACTCACACATAAGTCATACATAGACTCTAAAGTGCCACAATAATCAGATTGCTTAACACTCTCAACTCAACTCAACTCAGATCAGTACTTGATCTGTCACTCTATAAACTGCCAACAACTGGGCACTAATTACAGTCAAGACACACCCACTCAAGCATAGAGAATCCAGGTGACGCTCGCCGGCCTCTGTCCACCATAGCCAGGAACTCGAAGGCTCAACATCAGAGAAGTGAGCTCTCTGGAGCTCACTTCAAAACTATACCCCCTGAACTCGAGCTAGCATTGAAACCCTAACGGTCCCATTGACGGCACACTTGACGGTGCGAACGGTGCAAAGTGACGGTGGGCCCCACCGTGAAGTCAGTACCCCAAACACCAAATCTGACCGTCGGAAAGTAGTCTCTGAGATACTGCTGAAATAACTCTAACTACTATCACTAGAACTCCAGTGTCCGAGCATCTAGACGCGGCACTACAAATGGTGTGACAGCTATCGTGCATATATACATCACTACACAACATACATTGCTGTCAACATCATACACTATAGAAGCACAACTCACACATAAGTCATACATAGACTCTAAAGTGCCACAATTGCCCCCCTAGCTGGCGGTTAGGTCCCTCTAACTCCAGATAGCCATCTACTCTAAGTATATGGTATACCCTCTAATGGGCAAAGATCAAGAGGCCGGGTGCTATGGAGCCCCATCGTTAGTCGCCTGTCTGCAATCTATACCATATAAAGAATGAACTAGCTATAGGTCAAGTACATCTAGGACATAACCACTGTCCCTGAGGAACCACCGTGAGGGGAGGAGTCATACATGTCATATGCCATCCTCTCGAACAGCTATCACACACTAACATAGTAGCAGCTCCACCAGAAGAGCCACATAACATACACCTCAAGCCTGCACGTACAAGTGCCAAGCTTGGGTCCATAGTACCATCAATGTTTGGGAGGTGGCATGGTGCAAAATTGCGCACATGATCCTTCCAAAAAACACCATCACGTCTTTCTAACACAAGGACTCCAGATGGCAAAACCTCATGCACTCTCAAGATAGTGCGGCCTGTCAAAACATCAAGTGTCGTCGATGCTGTTTGTTGTAGATATACATAGTCGCATGGATGAAATCGACGGATTGAGGGTCTATAACCTCCTCCTTGAATTGTAGCATAGCGTAAAGTATCTCTATGCTGAGCAATTGCCAAGTTCTTAAAGGCCATTGGCATCACTCTCCGAAAGATCTCTACCCGCTGAGAACATGCGCTCATCCATACATCGGGGTCATCCAAGTCCAAAACTACAGTAGCATCTCGACGAATGGCTGTAGGTAAATCTAGATCTCGTCCATAGAGTAGAAAGTATGGAGAGAAGGATGCTAAGGAGGCTTGCCGGCTGAACCGATAGCCCATGGCCAACCAAGGTAACTGGAGATCCCAATCTCCCAAGTGAACTCTCTGCAAACCATACTTTCGCAATCCTCTCTTCACCGTCTGAACCACTCTCTTTGCTAAGCCATCTGCCTCAAGGTGATCTCGGGATGTAGTACGATGATCAATCAAAGCCTTGTCACACAAGACCTGAAACTCCTCCAAGAACTCTGTACCCTGATCAGTCAAAACCTCAGCTGGTGCACCAAAATGACTAAGAACTTGATCTGGGAACGAGTAAGCTGTCCCTTCACTAGACTTGTCAGGAAGTGCCACCAACTCAATCCACTTGGAGAAGTGCTCCACCATCACCAAAACATACCGATGATGTCTCACAGTCAGCGGTAAAGGTCCGGCAAAGTCTAAACTCCAACGGTAACCCAATCCCATGATAGGTAATGGGTGTAACTATGGCGTAGGAGCATTGAATGATGCTCTAACTCGGTCACAAACCACACATATGGCAATAAACTGCTGTACCTCGGTTTGCATACCGTGCCACCAATAATGACTCTGGAGTAAGCTATACGTACACTTTACTCCAAAATGTCCTAACTCCTCATGAGCATGTCGGACCAACTGTGGTCTCTGTGATGGAAGTGGTACTACTCGCACTCTATCATCCTCCCATACACGCAAAAGGTGTCTACCCTCCAATCTGAACCGTCTGGCTTGCTAAAGAACACGGTCTCTCTCCTTGGCCCCAACTGTGCCACCCACAACACCAGTGCAAAGATAGTCCATCACTAAGACATCATCATGAATGTCTCGCTGAACTGTACCAATATCTTCACTCTTTGGATCTGTGACCTCAATAACTCCTCCTGTATGCGTTGAGAGAGATACCACCAAAGCCTCTACAAATATACACAAAAAGGCCAATGCATGCCAACTTGGCACCATCTCCTCATCTATCTCACCATGCCAACATGCTCCGGTCTGATCTTGCTGGCTGGGACATGGGTTTCTACTCAACCCATTTGCATCACGGTTCACCACTCTAGGTCTGTGAACAACCGTGAAATCATACTCTTGTAAAATCAGAGCCCATCGTGCAAGCTTCCTTGAAAGCTTGTTGGACTCCATCAACCACTTCAGCGGCTGATGATCAGTGATGAGAGTGAAGGGGTTACCAAATAGGTAACATCGGAAATGTGCTACTGCCCAAACTGCTGCCAAGCACTCTCCCTCATATGAACTATACTTCGCCTCCGCTGAATTGTTGGAGCGACTAGCATAGGCCACCAAAAACTCCTTCTCCTCATCATCATGTTGGGTGAGCACCGCTCCAAGCTCCAACATACTCCAATCAGTGTGAACCTGAAATGGTCATTCCTTGATCGGTCTCCTCAAAATAGGAGCAGATGTCAACCTCTCCTTGAGCTCTACAAAAGCTCTCTCCTGCTCATCTCCCCAACACCACTCCTGTGTAAGCTTGGTCAGCTTCGTCAAGGCCTTGGCAATGGCACTAAATCCTCTAACATAGCGGCAATAGAAGTTCGCCAACCCAAGGAATGCTTGCACTCTACTCACATCCGTAGGCCGAGGAATACGTGCAATAGCCTCTACCTTGGTCTGCTGAACACCAATTCCTCCGGGGTAGATAGTGTGACCCAAATACTCAACCTGCTCATGGAAGAACCTACACTTCCCAGGATGTAGTTTGAGTCCATGAGATCTCAACCTCTCAAACACCTCCAACAACTGTCTCTCATGCTCCTCCACAGTAGTGCTATAAACCAAAATGTCATCAATATAGCACTGAACAAAATCCAATCCAGCTAGGATCCTATCCATGACCCTCTGGAACTTAGCAGGAGCATTCTTTAACCCAAATGGTAAGAACCTCCACTGATATAACACATCCTTGCCGTGAGGATCAATAGCCCAAAATGTTGTCTTGGACTTATCCTCCTCCCTGATTGGCAATTGATGATATCCCGCTCAAAGATCCAAAGTACTGAAGACCTTTGCATGCCCAATTGCATCAAAAATCTCCTCCGATGTAGGCATGGCATACCAATCAGCCCTGGTCTGTCGGTTGATAGGACGGTAATCTCCACACATCCGCCTATCTATATAGTTGCCATGCGTATCCTTCTTGGCTGGCATCACTATCGCTGATACATACTCTCCATGTGAAATCTCCACCAAACTAGCCTCAAAAAGGTCACTACTCAGGCTCTGAATCAATGTCCTCTCCATATCACTATATCGATAAGGACATCGGAAAACTGGTGTGTCACTAGTCAGCTCAATCTGTATACCAGGTCCCTTTAGAGCACCCAAATCCTTCATACTGAAGGCAAAACAACTCATGTGACTCCTCAAGAACCTCCAAACCCTCCGTCTTTCCTCTCCAATAAGCTTGGGTCCAAGATCTGGCTCCCAAGTATCCTCCGTAATTATAGTAGGAGTGGAAGACGTACTGACTGACTGCTACACTGGGCCCTTGGGAGCAATAGTGTCATGCTCCAGACCACTAGAGGTCCCAACCTCTGTGTGAAAAACTCCCTCCACTCTGATTGCAAGCTCCACACGTCCTCTAGCTGCATCCCATGTGGACCAAGAGGGTAATCCAAGTAGCCCATGCTCACCTGGATGGACTCCAAGTAGACCACTCTCCCTAGTAGCTACTAGATGTGTCCCAAGAATACCATGTCCACCCGGTCCATCGCCCCCAGCATGTGCCTAAATCGTCTCGATAGGCACAGGGCTCACAAGTGTCCATGTGGTGATGCCTATCAAGCGCATCCTATGCTGCTCTGCTAAGCCAAGGCTTACAATCCAGGTCAAACAGTTCAAGTCCATAGCCTGATCTAACACCTAACGCCTGGATGCCTCTGACACTGCTGGAATAGCAATAATACCGGTGCGAAAACCCATCGCCCGCTCTCTCTCATTAGCGTTGGGCTCCACCAACTGCTGTAACTGTGAGTCCCAAACAAGTCCAGGTCCTCCTTCTCGAAAAGCATGAGAGCCTGGGAAACTCATGAGTGTGGGAAATGCAGCTCTAGGCTGTCCAACTAGGTTCACCATTGCCATAGGTGACCTATCAGCCACTACCACTGTCTGAGACTGACGCCCAACATCCAAGATATCATCAACAAGAATGTGGTCTAGTTGTTGAATCCCATCATAACTACGCTGTAGAACCTCTCTGGGTAAGAGGTTCATCCACCAAAGACAAAGACAATGAGCCCGTGATCCCACTCTGGCTGCATCTAACAATACAGCAGGTCCCATCCAAGAATGGACCTGATGTGTACTTGCCACCACTCTGGTGCGAGAATCACCCATCAAAGGAACATTCTCCAGAAGGTAAGCTGGAGAAATAGACTGATGAACCTGGAGATGTCGTAGTATTTGTAACATCTCCCAAAACACACCAGAACGAGGATCCTGAAGACCCAAACCACGGCCCGCACGTGTATGCCCTTGACATGGCCATCTAGAAATCACCAAGTGAATAGGCCCATATCTCTCTAGGTCATGCCTCCCCAGTAAGGAAATGTCTCCTGATAAGGCCTTCTGGTAACCTCTGACTGCTGACATCGGTAATAACTCCGGATACCGATAGGCCAAGTGTGCCACATGATGTAGAGAGACTCGCCTAGCAGTCTCATCTCCCTCTACATACAAGTACCTCTGTACTTGTATACCCGCTTGTAACACCGCAGCTAGTTTGGTGCTGATCCCACCAAACAACTCCAATAGGCATATCTCCTCTATTGGATACTACCAAGCAATGAGTGTGGTATCCAGAGGTGTCAAAGCAATCACCTCTGGAGGCTCATCCTCACACTCATCTCCTGATGGTACAAAGGCTCCACTCCAAGCCTACTGCACGAACTGATCTGCATATTGCTGCAATGCCTCCTCTGAACTCCACAATGGAACATCCAAGGTGGATGGAACAATCCCACTCATACTCCAAAGCCGAGTGATCTCCTCGGGTACTGGAGTATCCTCTGCATGGGCGTTCCCCTCCAACAAGTCACCAGGCCAAGTAACTGCACCGCTGAAAGCTAAAATTGATGCTGCCATGGTCCCAAACTATAGTGAGCCAAGACTGCCACTACTAAAGCGTACTGGTAGGCGACATACCCATCCCTCACCAGACTGCCAACCAGGTCTATAAGAGGCTATCTCCTCCCAATAGTCAATGCTGAAACCCATGGGGTATAACACTACTCCCCCAACTAGCACATCATATGACTCAGCTATCGTCGCAATAACCTGAGCTCTCACCACCGAGCTATCAGTCAGATGACCAGGTTGAACTTGGACAACAAGCTCTCCACGTGTGATGTATTGTGTCGAACCACCACCTAGAGATGTTTGGATCTGAAATGGACACCTCTCCACATCGGTCTTCTGTAACTCTAGACTGACAGCTGCAACCTTCCCTAACATAAGAGGCTACGCACTAGAGTCTTACAAGACTCTCTGTGGTGTATAGACCTTCCCTAAAGGTCCCACCAAACAAAAAATCCCCCTCTGGTTATCCAATAGGACAACACCATGTGTAAACCACGCTCTCTCAAAGGCCGGTCTAGCTGGCAACTCCTCCAGTCTAGCCGCTGCTGCCTGCCATAAACCACTAGTCGCTGAACGGATCCCATGCTCCTCAACCAAGTCAGCTCCACTACCAACCACCTCTGCTCTAGTAGTAGGAACTGCACCATCCCTACTCTCATACAATGTGGGAGCCAACCGGAACATTGGAGCTGGGTCAACTCCCAATATAAATATGTCACTGGCTGAAAACAAAGGATGCCGCATAATTGGCTGAGCCGCCCCCAACATCATGCTAGACTCAATCTGTGTAGTAGTAGGTGGCTGACTAGCAGGTAGTCCATCATGTACTCCATCACCACCTACCACACCTGCATTGGGACGTCTAGGAACCATGGATGTTGTCTGCAATGCCTCAGATAGCGTGAAGGACTGGGGAAGTTTGTCCTGTCTCCCAACCTCTCCTCTCTGTGGGTCCAACTCCATTGATGCTCCTCTAGGCTCTGGAGCACGTACTACACTCCTAGTCACTGCTACAAATGCATCCACCTGTGCTGCTCCGCACATGAATTCCAAAGCATCTCTATCACCAGCATATGAGGTAGAAGCCTCAGCACCCGAATCTGATCTCCTCTGAGCAATAGCCATACTAGCCAATCTCTGCTCCAACTGCTCAATCCGAGTAGCCATAGTTGTGTCAGAAGTAAGGGCAGGTACTGCACCCCTACTAGGTGTAGATCCTCTACCACCACCTCTACCACCTTGTCCTCCATGAACTGGAGCTCCTCTACTACCTGCCATAACAGCCCTACCACTCTATAACTCCGAGTGTAGGTCAAAACACCGGTCACTAGTGTGACCAAATCTGTGGCAATGCTCACACTGCCTCTGTGCTGGCTGTGATGCACCAGAGGTATCAGGTCCGCGGCCCTAAGTACACTCTCTCCTATGGTGAGGTCCACCACAAGTCCAACAAGCAACACCACCACTCACTGGCTATTGCTGACTCAAAAATGAGGGTAAGGGTCTAACTCCACTAGGCCATCCACTCGCTCCATAGGATCTGGGCTGTCCACCCTATCCTCAAAAACCAACTGGGCGTGGTGCACTCTGCTGCACTCTAGAAGAAGTCACAGCCGTGGATGAGGTCTCCCTATTAAATCCAGATGTCACAACTCTCTCCTCCACCATGTTGAGCTCAATACGTTCAGCCAAACCAAAGACTACTGCCAAAGTGGGCGAAGTAGCCTGCAACAATGTAGCATCATGAACTCTACGTTGCAACTCCCTGTCCAGTATCCCATACCAAAACTAGACTGCATGGGCAATAGTAACTCCCTAAGTGAAATTGATCAGCCGCATCATGCGAGTGTATGCCTCGCGTAGGCTCTCTCCAGCCTTCTGCTGGAAATCTTGCAAGCTCCTCAGCTTGTCAATCCGCACTTCCTGGTAGTTATGCCTCAAACATAGAAAGAACTCTACCATGGGGTTAAACCTTGGTACCACACCACCTCCTGCAACGGTACCTCCACTCGTAGTAGCACTATCTCTAGCTAGTGCACCTCCACTAGCTCCACCAACACTACTCGAGCTAGAACTTGTGGGTACAGCCGATCTACTCCTGGCCACCGAGCCTAAAGTGATGGAGACATAGTGTGGAGACCAATACTGTCTCCATAACTCAATCTCCTCCAAATGAGCTCTCCTAAACTCATGGTAGTAATCCATTGGCGGACCCTCCAGATGCTGAAACAACCCCTTCCATGCCATGAAGGGTGTGAACAAAGTTGGGTTCCGCATCTACTGCAGATCACACCAACTATCGAACTCCTGGATGAAGTCATCCAACACAATGGTACCCACTGTACCAAAGTAACGCCTAGGGCCTTTGGAGGCCCCATAAATCTCGTCCATGTCCCAAAATAACGGTGCGGACACACCAAGTGCACTCTCAACTGAATCAGTTCTTGTGTTGAACTCCAACTTAGAGTCAATCTCCTCCCTCATTGGGACCTGAGATACAGGCTGATACCGAGCACCACTCCGAGTAAACCCACTGTGTACTGTAGGGCTAACTCCTCTGGAATCTCCAAAGAACTCCATTGTGACAAAGTAACCACAACAGCAAACCCGAACCACCAACTGCAACCGCAAGTACCTCACCAAGTGCCAACACCACCACGTGCCAACACCACCAAGTGCCAATACTAACTAAGCACCACCCACTAATGTAACTCTTACCGAGATAACTACACTAGGGGAAAGGGCAACCTGTAACCTGCCATCATAACACGCACTCTCACGATCTGTAGGTCATCACTTCTTGCCTCACCAGAGAGAAACAAAGGTAGTCTGATTGGTCATCACTCCAACCTCACCACCAAGAGCACACTAGAGCACAAACGCTCAAAAATTAGGGCACCTCACACAAACGTGGTGCACAAACAAGAAGCAGAGAATGGAGGGGGTCCAATCACAAGAAATCTAAATGAAAACCCTCCATCTCATAACACAACACGGGACTAACTCTGCCACCATTTGGCATTTGACATAAGAAGAGTTCGTATCTAAGTCCTAAGCTACCAGGATCACCAAGAATGGGATCAAACTACCTCTCCTAGCCAAAGCTACATGTGTATAGATAACAGTGGCACAGTCACTAGGACAACAAGTGAGGGTGGACCAATTGCCTAGGGCACCAGTCTAGGAACAAGAGATCTAGGGGTCAAACCCCGTTGCGCACAATCTAGCAGGAAAGGCAAATTTTGCCAACCAATGACCAAGATCTACTCTAAACTAGCTAGCCTCACGCCAGCAAGCTGGCTTGCCGGCCCTTCTGGCCCTTCTAGGCCTTCTAGGCCTTCGTAGCCTCTCATAGCCCACAACCCTATGCCTCAAAGCCTCTAAACGCTAAAATTCAGCCAAATGAGGCCTTTCTTGTTGCCACTTCGAACCTCCTCCAAAATTGGCAAAACTTCTCCAAATTTGTGAAAGTCCTCCAAATCTGGCCAAACAGCGAAAACTCCTCTAAATGTGGCCAAAATCTGACGTAAACCCTAAAGATGGCTGTCCGCCAAATCCCCTGCTAACTTTCCACTCGAGCCAAATTGACAAAACGGGTTTTTCCAAATCACAATTTCATGAGAAGAGCTTCCCAACTCCACCTTCAATTTGACTTTCTGAGCCCAACTCGCAACAAATTGGTCATGCCTTCACCTCCTGAGCTCAAAATCACAACACTGCTCAAAAATTGCTCCTTCTTTGCTCAAAATTTGGCCAGCAGTTCCGCACACCATCCGCCTAACTGCCAAATCTGTATCAATTGAACGAGCTTCTGCACACTAAGAAAACACTGAACTTGAATCGAGCTACCAACGATCCACCAAGCTTGGAGATACCACCAACACTCACAATTCCTACACCCGATTTCCCCTTGACCTCACTTCTCTGATGTAATCAGATTGCTTAACACTCTCAACTCAACTCAACTCAGATCAGTACTTGATCTGTCACTCTATAAACTGCCAACAACTAGGCACTGATTACAGTCAAGCCACACCCACTCAAGCATAGAGAATCTAGGTGACGCTCGCCGGCCTCTATCCACCATAGCCAGGAACTCGAAGGCTCAACATCAGAGAAGTGAGCTCTCTGGAGCTCACTTTGAAACTATACCCCTTGGACTTGAGCTAGCACTAAAACCCTAACGGTCCCGCTGACGGCACACTCGACGGTGTGAACGGTGCAAAGTGACGGTGGGCCCCACCGTGAAGTCAGTACCCCAAACACCAAATCTGACCGTCAGAAAGTAGTCTCTGAGATACTACTGAAATAACTCTAACTACTGTCACTGGAACTCCAGTGTCCAAGCATCTAGACGCGGCACTACAAATGGCGTGACATTGAGAATGCCCAATGAGTCATTCTAATTTGCCTTGGTGGTGCTCTATAAGTTTGACCTCTAGCACCTTATCAAACATGAAGAATCATAAACATCAAGCAAATTTCACAAGTAGATAATTAACTATATTCAAGCAGTGATTGACATTGACTATTTTTGAATGTCATCAAGAAAGTAGTTAGATTTTTAGAGTAGCAAGAGTTGCTTATTTGTTAGTAGAAGCATGCCGTGGTATAGATGCAATTGAGAACTCATAAGAAACATAAAAAAATGTACATAATGTAATATACAATAGATTGGAGACAGAGGAGGAGGATGAATATTTTTTGTACAATGAAAATGAGCAGGAAGATTTAGCTACACTAGAACTATTGCTGAAGGGGTCGGAGTATGTGCATTCCCTTAGGTATTTAGAACTGAGAGTTACATATCCTCATAGTAAGGAGTTTGTAATTAAATATTACAAAGGCCTAGGTGTTAAGGCATTCTAAGAATTGACTAGAATAAATGTTGAGTCTTTTTCCACATGAATGGATCTTATAAAGGATCATGGAGTATTTAAGAAGAACTATAGGCCAGAACAAATATATATGTGGAGTTTTGGTTCTTGATAGATTTGGGTATTACTATAATGGTGCTTGCATTGCAAGAGGGTTAAATACTTAGAGCATTAATGTTGGTTCAACCATTGCTTTAACCGATAGAGTCATGATGGATATATTAAACATTATGAGAAGTCAAGTGGCATGACACAAGAAGGATGAGAGAAGGAGGATATCTGCAGTTTTTGCAGAGAAAGGTTTCCTTGGTTGTGTATGTGTGGTAGATAGAACATTGTTTCCTCTCGTAGCTTGACCTATTGTGGATGTAGAAATATATTCAGTAGAAAGTGCTCTTGTTCAATAAATGTGCAAGTGACTCATAATGATAGAAGACAAATTATAGATTTTACTAGAGGTAAGTAAGTGTATGGAGGTTTCAATATGCAATTCTGATTCATAATTCAATTTTGTGAGCATTGGATGTCTCATTTTGCAATGCAATGCAATTCTGCTTTGTAATTCAAGTGGTGAGCAATGGATTCAATAGGGGATTTAATGGACTGAATTCTTTTAGTTTTCAGGAATGCCAAGGTCATGTCATGAAATGACTTGTTTAAAAAGTCATCAATGAAGAGGAGGTTGTAGCAATTTTGAGACCAAAAAATATCTCTTAGGTGATTTTGATTATGTGTCGCTGCATCACTTAGTCCCTGCCTTCAAGCAAGCATGGTCTGAGGATAAACAAGAGTTCAATAAATATTTGTCAAAGATTTGAGTGATAAATAAACATTGTATAGGAGTATTGAAAGCTAGATGGCATTTGCTCCTAAAATTGAGAGTCTTGCTTAAGGACACAAGTAAAAATGCATATTTGTTACAGTATGTTAGTGTTTATTCATTATTTACATAATTTTTGTAGAGACAGATCTGATGTTTGGCTAGAAGATGAGTGCGGTTTTATAGAAGAAGTATATACAAAAGTTTTTTGAATGGAGTGGAGCTTGGTAGAGAAGAAAGCAAGCCAAGGATGATGCAACAATGCCTTGCTTACCATCATAAAGAGGAAAGTTTAACATGAACTTGTTCCTCCATTATGAATAAAGATATCATTTGTTATGCAAAATCTCACTCATACTCTCTAATTGTACATATTTTAGTAAAATGCTTTGGATGCCTCATGAAGATTCTAGTTTGCACTCATTATCTATGGAAGGCACGAGTTGGTGACATCATTTGTGAAAGGTGCAGGAAGGCATCCGTTGCCAGTTGGTGCACATTCTCTAAGTAGTTCTTTGTATGTTAGGTAGGTGCCAAATGATGTGTCATGTTGCATGGTGGTGTTGCTTAGCATTGTCAATTCAAACCACTATTCATATATTTTGAGTTCCAAATTTAGGTTGTCTTGTGGAGAAGAACAGATTTTGAATTGGATAAAAGCCACTATATAAACTTCCCCACTCAAGCATACCATATGTAAACTTCATTTTTTGCAAGAGAGACAATTTGCAGAGTTTTGCAAAAGGAGAATGCTATTTGAAATATTTGCAAAGGAGAGGAATAAGGGAGGCCATTTGCAAGAGAGAGCAAGAGATTAGGAGAGTATAGACTCAAAGGGAATTTTTGTGGGTGGATATATTTGAAGGGAGGACAAACTCAAAGGAGAAAGAGGAGAAAGGAGAAACAAAGACAATTTGAAAGGATAGGGAGAATTGTTGGATGGTGTTGAAGGAGAGGGCAAAAGGCAAGGGTAGGCCATTTTGAAAGCAAATTAAGTTCAAAGGTCTTGAGTTCAAAGAGAGAGAGAGAGAGAGAGAGAGAGAGAGAGAGAGAGAGAGAGAGAGAGAGAGAGAGAGAGAGAAAATAAACCATGGCATAAGTTTGGAGGTATCATAAGATTTTGGATGGAGAGGATACTACAAATACTCAAGAAGGAGATTGGCTAATTGCATTTCATACTATTGCACACCAAATGACCTTCATCAAATGGTATTGGATGGGTAAGAACCAAGTTTGAATGATAGTTGCTCGAATTAAGGAAGTAGATCTTGATGTACTTGGTTTGGAAATTACCCTTGGTTTACACTACCATTGTCCAAAGGTAAGAGACTCTTTCCATGCTTTCAATTTTGGTTTCTTGTTGTTCTTCTTGTTGTTTTGGAAATTTTTTCAAGTTCCATATGATGTTTTTAAAACCCAATTTTTAGCACCAAACAATCCCATCCACTCTTCCACTCCACAAATCTATAGTGTTGATAGACATCACCCAATGTTGGCCCACCCTAAACCTTGTCTTGCAGCATTGGCGGGCATCAGCTCACCCTTAACCCTTATCACATAGCATTGTTGTGTGTTGCCCCGTGTTAGTCCATCCTAAACCCTTGTCCCACAACATTGGTGGGCATAGCCAAGTGTCAATTGGCCCTAAACCTTGTCCTATAGCATTGGTGTGTGTTGCTCCATGTCAAATAGCCCTAAAACCTATCCTACATTACCAATGGGCGGGCACTACCCAACTTCTTCCAACTTCATTGTATGTATATTAATCTTATGTTTTTTTTTGCTAGGTACTGGTATGTACAGAGTTTGTGTAGTCATGGGACAAGAATTCTTTGACAAGGATTGTTAAGGGATGAAAATTTTTGTTGTATGTTGATATAGTTCATGATGCACTTACATCGCCTAGAAGAAGGACTCCATGGAAGAGGTTAATGCCTTACACTATAATTTTGAATTGATTCCTACAACAAGATTGGGTTGCAAAGAGGTATTTAGCAAGACAATGTCTATATATTTCATTCAAGGCTTTTTTCTAGATGATGGGTGCACTTGTGGCTCCACCACAAGATTGTACATGGCATTTGGTTCTCAATACCAAGACTAAGTTGAGGATATTTGGTGTTGAGGACTATGATTGGAGTGGGTTAGCATTATGAGCCATTACTACAGAGGTGGGGAGTTTGCAGATGCAATTGAGGTGTCCTAATGTGCAGCGGTTTAGGTTGTCTTTCTTGGACAGATCCTCACTCACCTTTTTGTGGAGAGAGGATATATTCTTGAGGAGGAGTTGTCCTTGAGTGAAGGAGAGGGAGAGATTATTATATATAATGGAGAAGGTGGTGATGTTGAGGATGGAGAGGATGAGGATAGTGAGTGACAATTCAGTTTTTTATACACTATATTACTTGATTTAATAAATGAGTTGTATTAGTTTTAAATTAATTAATCAAAATTTCCCCTAATCAATTAATTAATGAACCTTTAGTCTACTTTACTTTATGGATGAAAATTTTGATGGATGAATACTATTCATTGTTCATAGGTTTTGAGACACATAGATTACAAGTAGTGAGAATAGAGAGTGATGGGTCTCCTTAGAGACTTCTTTTTACATCTTCATCCATTGATAGAGAGCCTTCCTTTTCATCTCTAAAGAGTGGAGCACCCTCACATCAAAGAGCCCCTTCACTTTCTTATTCCCTTGGGGCTACACCTTCATCCTCTTGGTCCCCAACTCCAACCTTGTCCATTGACATAGAGTGGGTATTAGATGATTGTATATGAGTGGCAAATAAGCAAGAGAGGTACATTGAGCATGGGAGTAGATTGGAGAGCTTAGAGAAGTGGGAGAGATTCATGTTTGAGAAAGAGAGACTTATTTAAGAGTGAGAGGATACTCTCACTACAAAAGAGTAGATACATTTGACCTTTGCTAGGATGGAGAGGGAGAGAGAGTAGAGGTTGGTTGACTTGAAATTGGATATCCTAGGTGTTGTAGCCATGGCAAAGGGTTATGGGATCCAATTACAACCACATGTAGAAGGCTTAGCATTAGCAATGGAGAGGTTAGAGAGTGCATATGTTTAGGTTGAGAAGAATGAGAGTATTTTAGCTGAGGTGAGGGCTCATATAGCTCATCTTTGTCTAAGATTTCATTTGATAGCTCATCAATCCCGCACTAGTATGCCCAAGAGACCCAAATAGATGCCACCCATTCCTTAGGGTTGTGACTTAAGATATAGAGATCCAGGCTTATACCTCCCATTCCTTAGTGTTATGACTTATGAGACCCCTACCAAGTTTAGAGAGGCTATGTTTATCAAGAGAGTACATTCCACATATTCTCTTCCCATGATTCATTCTGAAGAAGATTATTGTTGTGGATCTTTATTGTCTAGCCTTAGTATGACAACATGTTGGCTATAGTTATAGAGTGTGGGAGAGCTTGACTATCAGGCATGGATGGTGCACTCACACATAGTTTGGCCCTATAAGGCGAGTAGCACATCCTAGTGTTAGCTACTTTTTTTGGTTCTTTTTGTTATGCTTTGAGGTTATCTTATGGACAGACCTACTATTTGCTAATATTGAGCTTCCACTATGGAGCATGTGGCAGTGGTCTGAGCTCCTTGAGGGAGTTCACACTAGGTCTTTACTCATGGCTTGTTTATGTTCTATTGATGTCTAGAGAAATGAGTTTAGAAGACTTAGAGCTAAATCATATGAGCATATGACTTCATTAGGTTAACCTCTTTGTGATCTTCTGATTGTAGATAGTTTTCCATTTTGTAGATATTTATCCACTCTCTTATTGTAGGAACTATCCAAATGGAGCAATCTATCCTCTAATTTTGTCCTTATAGGGTAGAGAAATCATCAAACACTTGGTCATTTGGCTCCTTGATGATTGCCTTGGATAGATTTGTCCATGATGATTGCCTTGTTGTTATTTGGGCCAAGGAGGAGTGGACTTCCGATAGATTGAGTTCTTATAGTTGTGATCTAGACTACCTTCTAGCTGCCTCTATTAGGAGCAGATCCTTGGATGCAAGCAAGTGGACTCTATGGTGATCATTGAGCCCTTTTAGGATTCCCCATGATGTATATTGATGTAGACTTGAGGATATTGTTGCACACATACTTCATGCTGCAATTACATCATCTCTCACCGCAGCTTCTTCAACTCCAGCTTAAGGTCCACATAGGAATTAGATCTTCACATGTAGATATCCACATATCATCCATTTGTATGATTCCATATGTATATACACTTTCTCTTTACTTTACTCTCACACTTGTGCTCATAATGTATGAATGTGAATCTTTTACAAATCTTTTGATCATGTGAATGTGCATCTCTTTAAAAGTGAAGCTACTAGCACAAACGTGCACCAATAACAACCAATAGGCACCATCAAGCGCCAATAACATGGAGTGCCATCAGGTGCCTTTATGATTGGTTGGTTGGTGCCAACGACCACTGGTAACGTTTAGATCTTACATTGAGTGTCAGTGGGTACCAATGCGTGGCTTTTGGGTTTGGAAACTATTGGAGGTTTGCTTATGTGCCAAAAAAGCTGTAGTGTATGTCTTTGTGGATCATTTTCTAGCCATCAAGCAAGCAACTTCTCACTCCAATTTGGGGTTTTTGTTTTGTGGATGTCAAACACTTATAAAACATACCCTCATATTACACCATAAATTACACAATAAGGTAGACACCAACCTTATTTTACAATATTGCATATTACATGGAAATGGCTTTAGTAGTATTATTTTCACTGTCACTAGAGAAATATGAGTTTGGTACAAAATGTTTTGGCTTGTTACTAACAAGGGTAACACAAGGCTTATCAACTTGAGCAAGATTGCTTCTTCTTTTTTGGAGTTTTTTCTCCTTGCATTAGATGCATTTTGATTTTGTGAATGTGATTTGCCTCCAAAGCAAGCTCCTTGCACCACTACATATCAGATCTAGCTTTCTTTTGAACATCACTCAATTTCTTCTCCATTTCTACATTCATTTTTTAAGTCTCTAATCTAACACTCTTAGCTTCTATTTTCATTTGTGTCTTCTTTCTTTTCCTCTTGTTGGTGGCTTCTACTTCAATGAGTCTTAATCTCTCCCTTGATTCTATATTTTTTGCCTTCAACATGGTGATCTTTGCTAAATCATGAGACAAAGACATGCTTGGTGACATTTTAGATACCCTCTTTGCTATTTGTACTCTTTTTCTCTTCTTTGGGTCACATTTTCCTTCCTTGTCAATGAAAACTCCCTCCAACCTATCCTTGGTTGAGACTAATATAGGTGGTACAATAAAAAATGACTCCTCTACTGGAAGTGGTCTCTTGTTGGTTGAATTCCATAGTGTGCTTGGTTTTATTCCATTTTCCAATCCCTCCATGAAACCTTCTTATCCTTGGGTGTTTGGGAAAAATTGAGGGCATGAGTCCGAAAGCACCACCTCTAGTGAAGAAGGGAGCTGAGTGCTTGTCAATGTAGGGTCTTCATATTCTTGAACCTCCTTAGACATGTAGCTTGTAGCTTTGCTTGAAGGTTAAAATCCCCTAAACTAACCATAGAGATGGCATAATGTTTGCACAATTCTTGAACATTGATTCCATTCTTACAAAATGTGGATGCAATCTGTTCAATTTTTCATCTATGGTTCTCCAACCCTTGCCATATTCTTTCTTAGTGAACCCTTTTCACGTTGACTTATTTTTCAACTCATGAGCTTCCTTGTAAGATTTCATATACGTCAACCATTCCTTGTACATCCAATCACCTATCATAGAAGTAGGAAATCCTTACCCCTCCTGAACCAAACATGTGGCCATGAAGCTAAAAGCAATGCTCATTTGAATTGGCTTCGTGCAATTACCACCATGAGATTCATGGAAAATGTTTGGGATCTTCCCAATAATCCAGGATCTGACCACAATGGTGGGTCATTTGTCCTCCTTTACTTTGCTAGGAATTGAAGACACAATCCTCAACAATTCCCCAAATTGCCCAATGAAGGTCTTGGTTTTGAGCCTAAAAGTGAGTCTAAAACACTATTTGGAACTTGAATATCTCCCATTGCCAAATTTTCTCTACCTTTTTAGAGTGGAATTTCTCAACCCTCAATCAATTTCTTGTTGCCACTAGTGGCGGTGTATACTTTGCCATAACTCTCAACCTCCTTGTCATGCATTAATCTACAAATACCACCAAAATTCAAAACCTTGCTTGCCATTGTTAAGTGTCAAGAGTATTAGCACATCGAGAAGAGTTTCAAGTGTAAGGCATGGAGTAGATAAGTTTCAAGTAGAAGGTGTGGAGTAGATATATGCCAAAACCCTTTTTCAAATATATTCTTGTGCATCACCTTCCAAAAACGTGGCATTCCAAAACTTTTTCCATGTTCCTTGTTTTGACTAACATTTATTTAATTACAACATACCTAAACATCCATAAGCACGTGCTTGATTTTTATAAATGAATGCAACCTGCCATGATTGTCCATTCATGCACTTTATGTGGAGTTCAATTAATGGTTCATCTTTGGATTACAAAGTGCACTGAAAATAATTATGAACTTTGTTATATATCCCGTAGACATTCATGGAATCTATTTCTGAAACCCCCTACTATCTACTATAGTTGGTGATATGCTATGGAAACATTGAGGCTCCTCACAAAAAGTGGATTGTAGTAAAGATAGGTATCATAATTTTAATTTTGAGAATATATCAATATTTCCATGATGAACAACATCAGATTTGAAGTTCATGAAATTTTAAATGCTCTTTTACTATAGACAAAATTGTAGTGTATAGATATAGCATACAAAGTTTCAAGATTTGATATTCTACAAAAAATACAAAGTTGCCTTATCCATACTATTTGTTTGAAAGTATTGGAAGCTTCTCATTATCAAGCATATCCATTTGAAATTTTTATCTTGATTAAGCTTTTAAGACCATCATGAAAAGGTACCCATGCAGTAAATGATGAGAAAGTGTATATTGATCAACAAAGCTATTAGTACATTAGACTTGAGAGGTACCAAATGATTGGAAAGCATATACCAATGAATAAAGCAACCACTATACTAAAAGTATAATTTTCTTGGTTTATTGTTGCGAAGAGTTTAACTATAAGTGAATCCTTTGTGTTGATGTTGTAGACTTAAACATGTTAGACCTAGACAATGCTGATGCCTTATTAATCACGGAAAATAACAAATAAAAAGTCCAAAGAGAGAAGAGTTTACTTGTTTAAATTGATTTCCTATAAGCCTTGTTTGAGAAGTGCATTGTTATTTATCAAGCAAAGATAAATTTTACTTTAAAAGTTGATGTAATACCGTAAAAATCTGATACATACATCTCTCTAAAAGACATACTTATTAGCCAATACTTTCACCAATAAATAAATCAAGATATCACTAAATGGGTATAAATAATTTGTTTTATTTTGGTGTTAGCTTTTATTTTCATTGGCATGTGAATTATCCAAGAAATTTTCTAAACTACTCATGAAAAACTTTTTATTGATGTATTCATTTAAAAATTTTATATTCTATAGCAAGATGATTATTTAGCTTTATCCTAATATGCCTAATTTATGTATTACATGTTCTATCTTCATGTAGTACATATTTGTGTCATTTATAAATTGATCTAGAAGGTGTATGTAACAAAGTTTATAACAAAGAAACAGTTTCTAATATAGTTTGAGATGAGAATTAAAAGAAGAAAAGGAAGCTACTCAAAATATTCTTAAATTCTTTTTGTGCAACTCGTTTGGAGTACTATTAGTTTCAATAGAGTTGAGAACTCCACATGCATAATTTCTTTCCATCTAGATTCATGGAATGATTTTGAATATTCTTTGTAAGGTTATGGTAGTTGGGGAAATTGCATTTCAACATCCTATCCATACTTCTTTCTTATACTTCTGAAAGAAACTTTTTCTTTATGGTTGATGGGAGAAATCATTTTTGGACTTTTGGTCAAATTCTCGTTAAGATTGGACAAGAGTAAAATAAGTAAAAGTTTGCACAAATGTGTTTCATATGTATGAACTGATTTGGAATATTCTTTGTAAAATTTTGGTAGATGGTGGTAGTTTTGGAAATTGCAAACTCAATATACTTTTCAATAGAGATTAGTACTTTCTCATTAAGAGATTAGGAGTTCTCATCATGGTAGATAAAAGATCCCACTACTTTGTGCTTTTAATCCAATTCTCTTCAAGATTGTGCAAGAGTGAAAAAATTAACAATTTTATATTTATATTATGATGTCATTCTATGATAGCATTGGCAAAACATTATTAGTGCTCAAGCTGATTCTGCAAAATGCTAAATTTGAGTATTTAATTATTTAAGTCCATTTGTAATGTTTAGCACCTTTGGTGAAAATGTCATCCATTACCATTCATCTTAATGTGGTGCAAATTAGCAACTCATCTCCAATCACCAAGAACAATGTATAGGTGGAAACTCCATTACTTATCTTCACAAGAATTGCTTTCAAAATATTTTTTTCTATGTCAAGTGTTGTATTTTTATTTCAAAATTTTATTTCCTACATTATCAATCTAGTCTTGGCTTGATTTGTATCATCCATTATAATTTAATGACAATTAATTGATAATCAATATCATCTATTGTATCAAAAAATCATCATCTATGGCATCAATTTGTAAAATAATTCCTTTTCTAATTTCCATATTGATACTATTTGTTATGCTATATTAATTTATTTGAATTCCTCTCTATATTTCCAGAAAAAGTATTCTTCCTTTGAAGTCCTTTGAAGGATGGTATCTAGAGGAAGATTCTTGCAAGTTTTAGTGATTATTCCATTGTGTAGATTTTGTTGTTACTTTAATACATATTTCTATCTATGGAGGATGAATGGTTTGAGAGAGATATAGTGAGGATTTTGAGCATATTTATTTTTAGAGAAGCTATTTCTATGTCAAGTGTCGTAATGGATGACACTTTTTTTTGGAAATATAGAGAGGAATTCAGATAAATTAATATATTATTAAAAATATTATCAATATGTAAAGTAGAAAAGGAATTATTTTACAAATTGATGCCATAAATGATAATTAATTGATACAATTAGATAATATTTATTATCAATCACTTATCATTATAATAGATGATACAAATCAAGCCAAGACTAGATTGCGATCTCTTTGGCAATTTCTTATAAGAATACAGAAAAAAATAGTCAAATTTGCATTTATATAGTGGATGTATTGATCTTTAACCATACTTCATGAGCTAGGTCATTCATGATATATGGAAAAATTGAAAGTTATAGAATTTTACCATTTTAGTCCTTTAAATGAACATTTTTGAATAGAATTAAAATAAACATCTAATATGATATCTTCAATTGGACAATTCAAGAAGAGATTGTACCCTTTTATCCCTTTTGGTCACTTTTTCGTCTTATATAAATGAGCATATTCAAAAGCTAAAAGGAAGAGTAACTTTGGAAAGAATGGTACTTCATAGAGGCTGCTCTTATAATGGCAATGCGACCACCCTAAACCAAATTGCGCTCTTGTTACTAAAAGGTGGGATATCAAAATTTGATTGAAACATCCCTTTTTTTAGTAAAAAGTTCCATAATAATAATTTGTTCACTAACAATTCAAGCTCCCGATGAACGAACGAAGGCTTTGCAAGAACTTGGAGCAAATAGTCATTGTTTGATAAGCTTTTGTTATCTCTCAACGACATGAAGTAATTCTACATTGCTTTTAGAAGAGGCCACATCACACATATCTCATCTCACATTAAAAAGAGGAACGACTGGCGAAATTTGTCCTAAATTGAACGGACACACAACTACTGTACAAAAAAGGATAAAAGCATGTATACGACGAATGATAAGCGTGACCTGCCATATCCTCTTTCTTTCCTATCGGCTGCATGCTGCCCCATGGAACCAATCCCACATGCAGCGTCTCATGCATTATCTCACAACTCTACCCTGATATTTGGAAGATACCTTATTCGAGATTTTAAGAAGAAAATCCTCCTTCTATGCATCGGAGAACTTCCTCCGCACAAACTGGCCTGCAAAAAAGAAAAGAACAGGAAAAAGCTATGGATTATGATTATGCAGTTTACCAAGTCAAAGGATATTTTTAAGGAGAGTTGCTTTCTCTCCCAGGCCTCGAGTGCGACGAGTCAATCCTTTGGGCTCGATAAACTTCTTCCGCATAAACTGATTAAGGAAAGAGTTATCGATTAAACTACAGTTTACCAAATTAATGGATAATTAGTGGCAGAGAACACTGCTCTCCTACGCCTGGAGCTTCCGTGTGGATCTCGGTTTAAGTTTGAACGTCGGCAGCTCTTATGGTCACGGAGATTGACTTCAAAGTCTCCTGACTTTGGGTCTTCGACTTAACGGGTCCCCAGTTGGCAGAAAGACTTAACAGAACCCTACGGCTTGACGTGGATCAACGTGGCAACTGATTCTCTCAACGGCAACCGACGTTTCGTCTGAAATTCTAATGTTCTTGTGCGTGTATTGACTACGTTATCACTACGTGGTGAGCTCCCCCGCACATCCGAGGAGCTCACCCCGGACTAGACTAGCTTTGCACAGTGTGGGCGAATTCCTGCGATCGTTCATTTACCTTATCGATGTCGAGGTACAGGGGATTTCTGCTGTTTATAGTATCGCCTTGGGTCCTGAGACTAACATATGTTCAAGGGCTACGCTCGGTTTTCTCATGTACAGTTTTGAAGTTCAAACTGCTTGTTAGTTCGAGATCATTTTCTCGTTCAGTCGAGTATAAGGAAGCAATAGCTACAGGCGATTCCGCTGTTTATAAGATTGCTATGGATCTTGAAAATGACAAATCTTTAACGGTTACGCTCGATTTCCTTACGTACAGTTTTGAATACACTCGATTTCCTCATGTACAGTTAGTCTTTTGAGTTCAAACTGCCTGCTAATTGGAGATCATTTTTCTCGTTCAATTGTGGTCGAAGAAATCAATGAGCTTTGATCAAGCTTCAGACCGTGTACGTGAACGCATTAATCTGCTTGGAGACTCTTGCAGCTTGAAAGATAAGCCGTTTCGTCAGATCAGCGACGAGGGCTGAGAGAGTCTTGGGCAATCCCCCGCTTCGTGGTGAGCTCCCCGTAAGTCGAGGATGAACTCTTCAAAGTTTCCTGCTTCTGAACGATAATTCAAGGAAAATTACAGAAAAGAATCGTTCTCACTTAGGGTTGAATTACCTGGATGTCCGGAGCAACCTTCGAACTTCGGGGTGAGCTCCCAGGAAATTGAGCATGAACTCTCCAAAATTCCTTACTTCCGCATGATTACTCGTTATCATTTCAGGGTAAACACGCGGGGATTCGGGGATCCGGAAATCATAGGTGATCTCCTCAGAATTCCCTTTTCCTGAACGACCATTCAATAGAAATTGGTTCTCGAGAATTTCCTCATGCGAGAGGAGGACACTTCAGAGGAGTAAAGTGTGATGTTCTACGTTAAATTTGCTTTATTTCATAATGAACATTTGTACATTGTAAATTTGCTTTATTTTATAATGAACATTTGTAAGAACAGAATCTAACCGTGAATTTCAGTGCCAACGAGGACTGATAAGCCACCACGTCCAGGTCTGGGGTACGGTTAAGTCTTTTTTACCAACTTAGGGTCCTGTTAGTTCGAAGTGCTGAAGTCGGGGTAGTGGTAAGTCCATCTCTGCTCATTGGAGTGCGGGAGAGTGTGGAGAAAGGAAAGGAGAGAGAAGAGATGTGAGACAATTTCTATAAGTTTCTGAGTGCTCTCTAGCATGTAACATTCGAGTGAACACTAGATTCTTTTTGTTTTTTAATTTCGGTTCCATTGGCAGTTAGATTGAAGACTATGGAGAATGGAATAAAAAGTTATAAAGATTTTTAGTTTTGTTAGGGTTTAGAGTGATTATTATACATTGAGAGTGATGGGTTGTGAATTTTTATTTCCAATCTCTTGATTTTCACGATAAGTTACATAGTAATTTAGTTTAAAAATTTAAAAAATAAAAATTGAAAGTTATAAGAACTTATAACTTTTAGGGTATGGAGAGATTATTTTTCTTATGTGAATTGGTATGTGAGAGGTTGTGGTTTCGCAGATATGGAGAGATATGGAGAGGAGCAGCATGTGTTACTATCACTATTCTTGTGCTAACCATGGCTACACCTTCCCATGTGGGGTCGCTTAGAGCAGATCAGGATACACCATGCCCGGTGTGTCAACGACGCTTTACTTCGCAAGGGGTAAAGACCCATGTGGGAAGGATGCACAAGGACTATGATTGGACCACTTGGGAGGCCCACGTGAGACGAACGACCATATCGACAGCAGTGACACTCGGGATTACGCACGCTTCGTCTATACCTTTGTTGATTGTTCTAGGGATACCGATCGAGTCGTGGGAGTGGTTAGCTTCTCAAGCGGGTTGCATTTTGGGGTTATTTGAGACTAGTTTTCCATGTCCATGTCTATTCCATAGGCTACTCCGCACACTCCATGATGAGGCTAGACAGACTCTTCGCCTACCACTTGATCGTTTGGCACGTGATCCCTTGGACGAGTTAGCATGGTTCCTATTCCTCCTACTCCTACGATGGTGTCTTCGTTATGCTAGAGAGGGATGTGCGGGGCATAGAGAGGTGGCGGCTAGATTTCGTCAATTTCAAGCGGAGGATTGTGCAGCCCTTCACGAGGAGTCTGTTAGGGCTACACGATTTAGTAGACAGGCATCGCCATAGGATACCACAGATTCCACTCGATTACTATGATGTAGGACATTGGGTCAGGCGAGAGAGTTTAGTAGAGCAGCACGAGCGCTACACCCTTTGTCTATAGCGAGTCCTACTGATAAGACCATCTCTTCCCTACGCTCATTGCATCCAATAGCAGTAGAGGGACTACCACTAGAGGTCTTAGATTATCAGCCTAAGCAGTCTTTATGTCTTGATAGGTCGCTATTTGCACAAGCATTGTGCACTGCCCCTCGCCTTTCCTCGAGAGGCTTGTCAGGGATGGTTTATGAGCACCTTAGAGATTGCTTCTAGGCAAATGATCCTTCTAGTGGTTTTACCGAGTTGTTTCAGGTGGTTGCAACAGTAGCGAGAGGAGACATTCCTATGTCTGTTAGTCGGGTGTTATGTGCTAGTTGACTTCTCGCGATGGAGAAGGACACGAGAGGCATTAGACCGATTGCTATTGGAGAGATTTTTTTGCGTTTGGTCAGTCGTACCATTGTCCTTCAACATCGTTCTCACTTTCGATAGCACCTTAGTCCACATCAGTTTGGAGTAGCTACACCTAGAGGATGTGAGGCTATATCTCTAGGCATTAGAGCACTCCTAGATATCTATCTGGAGTGGGTCGTCCTACAAGTAGATGTTGAGAACGCTTTTAATAGCATCTCACGTGCATCCATCTTTAGAGAGCTTAGGGAGGCTAGTGGATCCTTGGCGAGTCTCATTCCTTTTGTGCGGTCTTTCTATGGCTCTCCTACTTCCCTTTACTACCAGTATGGTGGTTCACAGGAGGGAGTCACCGTCTTGGAGTCAGCTGTTGGTACACGTCAAGGAGATCCTTTGGGGGGGTCCCTTATTTGCCATGGCTCACTTTAGAGCTCTCCTATCCACTACTTTGGCCATGCCAGGTTGTGTATTTCCCTCCTTGGTAGATGATATACACATCATAGGCCCTATAGATCAGATTAGGCAGGCCTTTGACTACTTGACTACCGAGCTACATCTAGTAGGCTTGAGAGTCAAGGTGTCAAAATGTAAGGCATGGTCCTCTTTAGGTATCCCTCCCCACCTTGAGCTTCCAGAGGGGTGTATCACATCCACAGATGGATTTTGTGTTCTTGGAGTGCTAGTAGGATCGGAGGATTTTGTCACACGCTTCTTGGACATTGCTCTTGCAGAGGATGTTTTCCATGTAGATGACTTTCCATTACTAGGAGATTTACAAGTGGCATTTGGTATACTCTCTTCCAATATTGCTCGTCAACCTTCCTACCTCATCCGTATAGTTCCCTCCTCACCGTCCTTCCTATCACGTCTGAGAGCATTTGATAGGAGGATTATGGGAGTCTTTGGTGATATTATTGGACCAGGGACTTTTGAGTGTGTGACAATGGATTTGGCACGTTGATAGACGGCTCTACCAATCTCATGTGGTGGGGTTGGCTTGCTTTCTATGGAGGAGATGGCACCTATAGCGTTCTTGGGTAGTTGGGGTCTCTCAGCACTCCTACTTTCCTCTCGTTTTGTGTTTGCTGATAGGCCGATTTTGGAGACTTATGTGACAGAGGTAGAAGGAGGAGCCTTTTCTCTCCAGGCGTTATTGGAACAGATGAGAGATAGTCTATCCCCACGAGCACAAGAGGGTTTTCCACCATTTGCTTTGCTATCGTCAGATTGGACTAGAGGTTTACAGTCTTCCTTGATAGAGCGACAATGTGAGCATACACTACATTCTCTCTTAGTTGACTCGTCCATTCCTCAGGCTACTAGAGCACATCTACGCTCTTGCTCCGGCAAGGGTGCAGGCTCGTGGATCCTAGCTCGACCGTGCATTAGGGCTTTCCAACTTGCATCGGCTACTTTCTCTACAACGATGAGGTTTTGCCTAGGTTTGGTCCACCCATATGCATCTTCACTACTCACTTGTGAGTTTGGTTCTACACTAGATGCAGCGGCGGTCCACATGACACGGTGTCCTTTTGGAGGACAGAGGATAGCTACCCATGATGCCATTAGAGACATAGTGTTTGCTATGGCGCAAGAGAGTGAATACTTGGCTTGGAAGGAACGTTCGTATGCTTTGCCGACGACTCGTGTCAGGGCAGACTTATACTTGGTCCGAGATGATCAAGTGATAGAAGCGGATGTCGTGATCACAGACCCTACGTGGGATATAGTTTTGGAGGGAGTGATTACCCATCCCCCTGGATGGGCGGCAAGTGCAGCAGTAGGTTGCAAGGTCTCCAAGTATAGGGGCATGCAGCGGGGTCACCTCTTTGTTCCTCTAGCCTTGGAGTTATATGGAGCGATGGACACGGCATTTGACACAGAGAGTGCACGAGAGCTTATCATGTTAGGCGACAGGGGGTACCACTCTCACTCTCATACTTTGTAGCATATTTTAGACAACGTGTGTCTATTGCTCTACAGAGAGCAATGGCTGGTGCACTCCATAGGAGAGCAATCACATTAGGTGATGTTTCTTCGGATGCTCCAATTGTGTGTAGACCGTATGACTTGCATAGCTTGGATATCTTAGGTGCGGTAGGGCAGATTTCTCATACAGACTCTATTGAGGCTTAGCCCCATGTTACCTTTTTTGTCTCTCCTCTTTCTTAGAGTGCAAGCCAAGTTAACTAGGAAGCTTCTCAAGAAGCTTCCTTCTAGAAGCCGCCTACTTGGCATGCAAGCTAAGCTAGTAGGAAGCTTATAGAAGCTTCCTTCTAGAAGCTACTTACTTAAGGTGCAAGCTAAGCTAACCGGGAAGCTTCCCAAGAAGCTTCCTAGATACTTCCGGAATATTCAAGGCTAATTTGTTCTATGTGCTACTTCGTGAGCCCGACTGACTTTGTCGCTAAACTCCATATTGTTACATATTCCCCCGCCGCTAGTTGGTGACGTCCTCATCGCCAATGAAGCTTCAAATTCCTTGATGGCCGTCTATGCATTGTGGAGGTGAGAAAGAGGTTCCCAAGTGGCATCATGAAGGGGATACCCTTTCCAAAGGACCTTGTACTCCGTATGTTGGCAACGGCCTCGTTGAATATGGCGACGTGCAAGGATACGATCAACTTTGTACTCCTCATGATCATTGATAGGGATAGGAAGAGGGGGAGGTTGGACTCAAGAGGAAAAGGAAGAGAGGTTAGGAACAAAGGGTTTCAACTTGGAAACATGAAAGACAGGATGGATACGCATGTGACAAGGCAAGGCAAGATGATAAGCAACAAGAGAGACAATTTGGGTGATATCAAATGGTCCTATCCAATTAGGGGCAAGTTTATGAACTTGGGTATCAAGTGGGAGAGGGAGGTTACTAGAGGATAGCATGACTTTATCACCAACTTCAAAGGTAAGATCTTAACAATGGTGGTCTGCATATTGTTTTTGGCAATTCTGAGCAACAAGGAGGTAAGACTTGGCTTGTTGGAGGGATTGGGATATAGTGGTCAAGAAGGTGGAAGTATGAGGAACCTGAGATGGAGGGGGAGCAAGAAGAGAATCTGGAACAAGCGGATCTTGGCCAAAATTGAGAAAGAAAGGAGAGAATCTGGTGCTTGCCTGTTTGGAATTGTTGTAGGCAAATTCGGCAGCGGCAAGACATTCATCCCAATTGGTATGGTGGACATTGACAAAGGCATGCAACATATCCTCCAATGTACGATTTGCACGTTCGGTTTGCCCATCAGTTTGAGGATGATAGGCCGTGGACAAAGCAAGCTTAGTGCCGGGTATCCGAAAGAATGCTTGCCAAAACTTCTCGGTAAAGCAAGGATCACGGTCGGACAAATTCTCAAACATCCCGTGCCATGTTGGGCCACCACCATTGACATTAGAGGGTACCCAAGGTCTTGTCCACACCCATGTGACCAGCAATGGGTAAATCATGGGCTTCTTGAAGGCGCACAAGTCAAAGATCACTTTTGGCTGGAACATAGATCCGGTCCGCATGGAATAGAAGGCCTTCCTTGAAAGAGAAGGTGTTGTACTCCTTGCCACCTGTTGTTAGCCGACCATGTACCATTTGGAAGAAGAGATCTTACTGTAGAGCTAACCAAAACTTGTTATGAATCTTGGGATCAATTGACACCGTCATAATTGCTGCCGTGATGAGAGGAAGAGACTTCAAATCAAGTCGTCGTGATAGAGCATCAGGGATGACATGGAACCGACCTGGTTGTACTCAAGTTTGATGTCAAACAATTAGAGTTGCTCTTCCTATCAATGATGTTGACTCTTCATGTGCTCTAGGTGTAAGGTCTGCAACAATGGCTTGTGATCAGTTTGCATGATCACTTGTTTCCCCAAGAGATAATGCCTCCATACCTTGGTGGCATATACTATTGCAAGTTGTTCTTGATCTCGAGCAGAGTAATATCTTTCAGCTGGGTTTAGTCGGTGAGACACAAAGGCAATAGGATGTAGTCCATCCGGAAATCCTTGTTGCAACACAGCTCCAATTGCAAAGTTAGAAGCATCAAAATCAACCACACAAGGTAGTTGAGGATCATATGGTTGAAGAATGGGTCTTGAAGACACCACATGCTTTAACTTCTGGAATGCTTCTTCATGCTTGGTGGTCCATTGGAAGCTCAAGTTCTTTCCCAAGAGGTCAGTCAATGGCGCAACCACGTGAGCATAATAGTGGATGAACCGTCGGTAAAAACTGGCCAATCCATTGAATGCTCGTACTTCGGTAGCATCCTTTGGGGTAGGCCAGTCAGTAATGGCCTTGATCTTCTCTTCTTCCATCTTGATCCCCTCTAATGAGATCTTATGACCCAAGAAGGTAACCTCCTTTTGCCAAAAAGCACACTTTGATTTCTTGCAGTAAAATTTCCATTGTCGTAGTCGTCTTAGGACTTCTTGCAAATGATTCATGTGTTCTGCCTCTGTCCTACTATAGATTAAGATATCATCTAAGAACACTACCACGGACTGATCCAATAGCCCCGCCAACACCCGATGCATCTGATCCATGAAGACTGCTGGAGCATTAGTGAGTCCAAAAGGTAGAACTCTCCACTCAAAATGTCCATACCTTGTGTGAAAGGCAGTCTTTTGCACGTCCTCTCCTTCAATAGGAATTTGCCAATAGCCGCTACAAAGATCTAGCTTGGAAAATTAGCGTGCTCCACTTAATTGATCAAGCAAGTCATTGATCCAAGGCAAGGGATATGCATTCTTCACGGTTTGCTTATTGAGCCCACGGTAATCAATACAAAAACAAAGTCCTCCATCCTTCTTTGGAACAAATAGTACCGGTGCTCCCCAAGGAGAGGTACTATGTTGTATGAAATCCTTCTCCAACAACTCTGTAAGTGTTGTTCGCAACTCCTCCAACTCCTTTGGTGAGAGCCGATAGATTGGTCTACTCACTGGAGTACTCCCTGGCAATAACTCGATCTTGAAGGGCATACCTCGATCAGAGGGTAATCCCTTTGGCAGATCATCCAGAAACACATTTGCAAACTCTTGAACTATCCGATCAACCGTTGCTTGATGCGGCACTTGGCCCTCCTCAGATTGTTCTTGTGCAATCGGCTTGATCCACACCACAAATACAGACTTATCTTCCTCCAAAGCTTGCTCTATGGCTGCTTCATTAACAAAATTCCCTTCTAGGGACTCATCTCTCTTCCGAGCTTGCTCCATGGTTGCCTTCCTGGCAAACTTCCCATCTTGGAACTCATCTCCCTTCCAGATTTGCTCTATGGCTACCTTCTCGACAAACTTCCCATCTTGGGACTGACTATTCTTAGGTGTCTTACTTAGAGGTGCCAGATAACCTAATCGGAAATTCCTACCTTGGTGTTGTACTTGAATTTGGTGTCGGGTCCAATCAAATTGAACCTTATGACATTCAAGCCAAGGTAGACCCAGAATGATATCATAGTGTAGAGGTGCCACTACAAACCTCATACACTCTAAATACTCCTTCCCAATCTTGAAGGTAACAGGATGCAAGGTGCGGAATGCAGAACCCTTTCTACCATCCACCATCATCAAACTACTTCCAATCACTGGCTTGATAGGAATACCCAATTCCTTTGCTACTTGCATAGATATGCAATTCTTTGAACTTCCAGAATCAACCAGAATTCTACAACCTCGATTAGATATCATACCTTGCAAGTGAAGTAGACGTGCATAGGTCGAGCCTTCAATCCCATTGGAACTAATCAAGCTCCTAGTAGGCGGCTCGAAATCTCCTACTGGGATTCCTTGTTTTCCTGATCATTCCACTCCACAACCTCCACTTGGGCAACTTGTCGAGGTCGTTCATTCTTGAGTGGACATTCAGCAATGCAATGCCCTAACTGGCGACAATAAAAACAACCTCCATTTTGTCGTAATCTTTCTCTATCTACTGTGCCAAGTGGTCTTTGTTGGATAGCATCAATCTCCATTGGTACCGGTTCTTCCACTCGTGGTATTGGTGGGTTTTGTGTAGGTTGAGATCAAGACCAAGTTGTTGCAACTAAGGAATCAAAATGCTCAGCCAATTGCATGGCTTCTTCTACATTCTGTGGCTCTCACATGGTCACCTCCAATCTGGTTCGTGACTTCAACCGTCGCACAAATCGATCCAGAACTTCACCTTCTTGGATATCTAGAATTTGCATGATGATATTCTGAAATTGTGTGATGTAGCTTCTCATTGAGCCAATCTGCCTCAACTCCACCAATTTATCTTGTGCAGCTTGGGTGGCATTTATAGTATGAAATCGACCAAGTATTGCATCCTTGAATTCTACCCATGTAAAAATTGGTGTAACAATTTGTCGTTCAGCTCTTTCTACTCGGAATCGCCACCAAAGTTTTGCCACTCTATCCAACTGGCTAGAAGCCAAGAGAATTTGTTTCTGCTTGTCTTGAAGATTGGTGGCTTCAAAGTAACGTTCACAGTCAAACACAAAATTCTCCACTGTGCTTGGAAGATTCTTGCCTTCAAACACCTTGGGTTTTGGAAATCGAATGCGATCTTCTCTATCTCCAACTGGCGCTCTGTCTATCTGTTCTCGTCGTTGTTGATCTCGTTCATCCAACAATCGAGTAAGATGCTTGATTTGTTGTTGCATTGCAAGGATAACATCCAATATTGCCGCCATCGCTACTACTCTATTCCACTACCCTCAATTTATCTAGTTGATTAACACATAGATACAACACGTCCACCGTTCTCCATAAGTTACAACTGGAAGTATCAAGGGTTCCTCTGACACGGTGATCATATGTAGAAAATCCTGCCCAAAGCGTGAGGTGATGAATTGTGTGAAACGATGCTTTGGTAATATCTGGACATGAAAGTCCCAATGGTTTGGTGGAAGTGGATTTGGTGGTCCATAAATTCCATCCATCCCATTCTCGCTCTGATACCAATGTAAAAGACCGAAACCAAGGAGAGAAATAGGAGAATGGAAGCTCACATTGGGACACTTGAATGAGGGAAAACTCCAAATGCCTAGCATGAGCTTGGGCTTTGGTATTTATAGGTACATACAAGGCCTTTGAGAAGCTTCTCAAGAAGCTTCCTCAAGCCGCTTTCTTAGAGTGCAAGCCAAGTTAACTAGGAAGCTTCTCAAGAAGTTTCCTTCTAGAAGCCGCCTACTTGGCGTGCAAGCTAAGCTAGTTAGAAGCTTATAGAAGCTTCCTTCTAGAAGCTACTTACTTAAGGGGCAAGCTAAGCTAACCGGAAAGCTTCCCAAGAAGCTTCCTACATACTTCCGGAATATTCTAGGCTAATTTGTCCTATGTGCTACTTTGTGAGCCCGACTAACTTTGTCGCTAAACTCCATATTGTTACAATATTGTTGTCTCAACATTTAGCAAAATCACCATGTTAAAGGCAAATACTAGGTTAGGCAAATACTAGGAAGAGGTTATGACTAGCTAAACTAGAAGCCACTAACAAGAGGAATAGAGAGAAAGCATTGATAAAATTGGAAGTTGAGCATGTTGGATTAGAGACCAAGAAAATGAATATAGAGATTGAGAAGAAATTGAGCACCAATATAAGGAAAGCTACAACAAATAGATATTAGTTTCAAGGAGATGAGTTTAGAGTCAAAGCAAACTCATGAAACCAAAATGAGTCTATTGCAAGGAGGAAAATCTCCCAAGGAAATAAGTCAATCTTTCAAAGTTCTTATTCAAGTTCCTAAAGAAATCAAGCCTTCTACTCCACGTTCCATTCTCAAGCCAAAACATCCTATTCTAAACTCATACTCTAGTGATAGTGAATTCGATACAACAACATGCACTTCTATGTAACCAGAGTATGTTTATGATTAAAGATGATGCTTGATTGTCAACCTACTATGTAATCCACCCCACAATGCACTTTATTCCATGAAATAATTGCTTATAAGTGTATTGTACATAAGTGCATGAGATTTGAGATTTGTGTATAAGTGCTAAAGATTGCTAAAACAAGGATTGACAAAAACCCCTTATCAAACTCAAACTCCAAAAAGTCTAAAGGATACCAAAAAGAGATGCTATATGCCATCCAAAGATGCCAAAGCTAGAAGGCACTTGTTTCCTAGAGACACCCACTAGTGCTCAAGAAAACCCTGACCATTCTCAACCAATCCCTAAAAAGGCATGTGTTGGCACTCACCCGTGCCCAATCAACAAAAGACGCTTGCTGACACCCAATCAAGAATATGAAAGCTGCTCAATGGTACCCAATGATGCTTTGTTGCATTGAGTGTACATGCAACTACATCCTCAAGTCTGTGTTAATATACATTTGTTGAATTGTAAACGGACTCAATGACCACCAAAGATACCACTTGCTCTCATCCAAGGATCAGTGCATGATTCCAATAGCTAGAAGGTTATATAAAACACTACTATAAGAACGCATTCTATTGGACGTCCACTCCTCTTTAGCCCAAATCATAATAAGCCAATCATCATGGACAAATCTATCCAAAGCTATCATCAAGGGGTCAAATGACCAAGTGTATGATGATCTCTTTGCCTTGTAAGGACTGTTCACTATCCACATGGTGCCATCCATCCTCACTGTCCTTTTTTTCTACATGAGGATGAATTGCACTATGTGGATGGTGCCTATAGTAGGATAGTGCACACTATCTAGAAACAAAATATCACAAAGAGGTAAGTATAATGAAGTGAGATGCTCATAGGGTTTAGCTCTAAGTCCTCTAAACTCATCTCTAGGGACAGTAGCAAAACAAAAATAGGCCATGAGCTGAGACCCAGTGTAAAATCCCTTTGGAAGCTTTGACTACTACCACATGCTTTGTAGCAAAAGCTCAACTACATTAGGCAAAAGATCTATCGAAAAGATAACCTCAAAGCACAACAAATAGAATTGAATGAAATGGCTAACACCACGATGTGCTACCCACTCTACAAGATCTGACTATGTATGAAAGCACCAACTGTGTCTAGTAGTCAAGCTTTCCCACACCCTATAACCAATGCTACTATGATGCCATACTAAGGCCAAACAAGTAACATCCATTACAATAATCTTCTTCTACAGGAATATTGGAAAGAAAATACATGGGATATACTCTCCTAAAAGATGAAACCTCTCCCTAAATTTAGTTTGAGTCTCTTGAGTCACCACACTACAAGGTAGGGAATAGGAGGCCAAAGTCTAGGTCTCTTGAGTCACAACACTACAAAGTAACACATGGGTGGAATTTGTTAGAATCTCTATCTCCCACAAGGGCCAAATGTAGGTATAACAACATATTGCATGGAGTCTTGGTCCAAGATAAGCCGCATGAGCCCTCACCTCACCCAGACTACTCTCACTCTCGTCTAGTTCAACATGTGTACTCTCTAACCTCTCCATAGAAATTGCTAACTCTTGTGCATGATTCTTTAATTAGACCCTATAATCCTCTACCATGGGAGTAGCACCTAAGATAGGCAAGTCCAAGTGAGCCAACCTCTCATCTCTCTCCATCTTGCTGTTAGTAAAAGTCAAATGTATCTTCTTCTTTGTAGCAAGATATCTTCTTGCTCAGAAAGGAGTCTCTCTTTCTCTTTCTCTCTCTCTCTTTATCTCTCTCTTAGACAATAGTCTATCCCGCTCCTCTAAGCTCTCCAATCTACTCTATGCTCAAGCACTAATCTCTCTTGCTCCTCTAAACTATCCAATCTACTCTTATGCTCAACAATGTATCTCTCTCACTCCTATAAACTCTCCAATCTACTCTCATGCTCAACAACATATCTCTCTTGCTCCTCTAAACTCTCCAATCTACTCTCATGCTCAACAATATGTCTCTCTTGCTCCTTGGCCACTCAAACACAATTATCTAATACATGCTTTTTATCAACATAACAAGAGGTTGAAGGAGCTCTCTTATACAAGGGAAGAGGTGCTCTCTATAGGGGGGAGAGAGGAAAGAAGAGGGAGAAAGAGCTCTCTCAAAGGATGAAGATATACAAGGAGTTCTCATAGGAAACCCATCACTCCTTAACCTCACTATTAATAAGGCATGTATCTCAACACAAATCTATTGAACACCTGTTCACAATGGGTAACATATAGTTATCCATCAAGTAGAACTCACTATCCATCAAGTAGATGTGAAAGTTCATTAATTAATTTAATTAAAGTAACTCATTTATTAAATCTAATAAAGTTGTATACAATTAATACTTTGTATTTTTTTCAACAAAAAAACATACAAAATATGCCAAAACTCAATACACCAAAACATCACTAATTAGTCAATCACCATCCTCATCCTCTCAATCATTAGAACTCTTGTTCTCATCATCACCACCCTCTTTATCATGTATAATCTCCTCCTTCTTCACTCAAATAGGACATCTCCTCCTTAGGAATGTAACTTCTCTCCACAAAGAGGTGAGTGAGTATCTGTCCAAGGAAAGTGACTCTAAATTGGCACCCATTAGTATGCCTCAATTAGCTCTACAAACTCCCCACATGCATATTAATGGCTCAATATACTTACTCATCCCAATCTAATCCTCCACACCAAATCTCCACAACTTGGTCTTGGTTTGAGAACCAAATGCCCATGTAAAATCTTGGGCCAAATCATTGGTACCACAAGTGCACCCATGCAACAAGGAGGCACTTAACAACTCTATGGGATAATAAAATGGTTTTTGGATCAATGCTCACTAATGCTTCAAAATAGGAATAAAGGTTTGGCAATTGTTGGGTGATGCTTGCCAATGTTGTGGGATAGGGAAAGGCACCAATAGATGCCAAGTATTAGGGTTTAAGAGTGGGTGATGCTAGGCAATGCCTACGGATGTTGTGGGATATATCTATCAAATGCTGGAAGGCATTGGTGATGCCCATAGATATTGATGGTTTGATTTTGTCAAGCACAAAATAGCAACAAAAAAAAATAATGCTAAACAATAGAAAAATAGAAATAAACAATACAAAGAAATGAGAAAGAAAAATTGTAACAATATGGAGTTTAGCAACAAAGTTAATAGGGCTAACAAAACAGCAAATAAGACAAATTAACCTAGAATATTCTAGAAGTATCTAGGAAGCTTCTTAAGAAGCTTCCTGGCTAGCTTAGCTTGCACCTCAAGTAGGTAGCTTCTAAAAGAAGCTTTTAGAAGCTTCTATCTAGCTTAGCTTGCATGCCAAGTAAGCGGCTTCTAGAAGGAAGCTTCTTGAGAAACTTCCTAATTAACTTGGCTTGCACTTCAAGATGGCGACTCAAGGAAGCTTCTTGAGAAGCTTCTCAAGAGCTTTGTAGGATCCCTATAAATACAAGAGCCAAAACTCATGCTAGGCATTTGGAGTTTACTCACATTCAAGTGTCCCAATGTGATCTTCCATTCTCCTATTTCTCTCCTCAGTCTTGGCCTTTCACAAAAGTAGTATGTTTGGAGTGTAGTGACTAATGGTAGTGTAACCCAAGGGTTATTTTCAAGCCAAGAACATCTAGATCGACCTCCTTGATTCCAAAAATAGCCAATCAAACATGGTTTTTATCCAACCATGACCATTTTATGAAGGTCATGGGGTGCTAAGTTGTGTGAAACACAATTAATCAATCTCCTTCCTAATTATTGGTCCTCAAAGTGAAATTTTTTTTCTTAACCCTAAATTTTTGCCATGCTGGGTGTTTTTGTTTCAAATTCAACTCAAAACCAAAATTCTCTTTCAAACTCAACTCAATACCATGAGGTACTGGTTTTTGGTGTTTGCACTCTCTTTTGAAATAAACCCTACCTAAAAGGTCCTATTGCAAATAAAAATTCTCTCCACCAAAATGCAAACTCTTTTCTGAATTTTTCTCTCTTGCAAAGCTATCATCTCTCAACTGTCTTCTCCTCTTTCCTTCTCTTGCAAACTACCCCAATGTGCACTCTACTTCTTTAAATATCCCAAATTTTAGAGGTTTTTTTCTCCTCTAAATTCTGCTTTCTTGCACCTACACTCAATCTTAAACCTATATTTCTTGGGAAAAAAATCCAAATTCTAAGCGTCAACCAATGCAAACATGCAACACAACATGTCATCAATTGGTGCTACCCCAATATTTGGCATAGAAATAGGTGACAATTAGTGTCTTCCAAAGATAATGACCATCAACCGATGCCATCTACACATCCAAAGCCTTTTGGCATCATTCTACATTACCAAAACCCTTCTAGCAACATTAACAACAAGCATCAATTGGCACGGACCAAACAATGTGCGCCAATTGGCACCAACCAGCTTTAACTACACAATAGGTGCTACATATGGACTTGAGGGTCTACCTAACTAGGTTCATGAAATCCTAAATAGGTTTATGCATAAGAGAAAGACTAGTTCTTAACATTCTCAAATGGATATTTTTGTTTATGAGTAACATATTACTATTCAACTTCCTTGAGATAATAAGCAAGGCATTGTTGCATCACCCTTGACCTACTTTCCTCTCTACCAAGCTCCATTCCTCTTGGAGAAATTTATTATCTACTTGAGTTTTCTATTTAAATCCACCATTATCTTTTATGCAAACATCCTACCTATTGATACATAAGTTATATAAAATAATCCAAATACTTACCTACTTTAACAACTATGTATTTCTACTTGTGTCTTTAAGTTGCACCGTCAACTCTTGAAGCAAATACCTTCTAGCTTTCAATACTCCTATACAATGCTCATTTATCACCCGGGGCTTTGCCAAAAATTTGTTGAACTCTTTTTTGTCCTCCAATTGGGCTTGCTTGAAGGCAAGAACTAGGTGATACATGGGAACATAACCAAAATTACCTAAAAGGTATTTTTGGCCTCAAAAATATTACATCCACATTTTTGTTTCAAATCACTCCACAATGATGAATTTTTTAAACAAGTCATGTCGTGACATGATCTTAACAATCATGCAAATAAAAAAGTCCACACATTAAGCTGCATAAAATCTAATCCATTGCTCATAGCTTGAATTAAAAAGAAAAATTACATATTGAAGCATCTAAACACTGACTTTCTACATGTTTTATCATCACAAATCACTTGGCCATTTACTGAATAAAAGCCCTTCCTCTTGAAATATATTTCTCCATCCATAGTATGTCAAGTTGCAAGAGGAAATAGTGTTCCATCTACCAAACCTACACAACTAGCAAAACTCTTTTTGTGCAAACACTACAGATATCTTCATTCTCTCATCCTACTTTGGCCATACCACTTGACTCCATATAATGCTTAATATGGTTATCATGACTCTGTCTATAAAGGAACTAGTTGAACCAACACTAATGTTGCAAATGTTGAATGTACTTGCAACACAAGCCCCATTACTATGATGCCTAAATCTATCAAGAGGAAGAGCTACTTGGATTCACACAAATGTTTGCTTCCACCTATAGTTCTTTTAAAATACTCCATGATCCTTTATAAGATCAACTTATGTGGAAAAATACTTGATGCCCATTCTAGTCAATTGGCAGAATGCCTTCACATCTAGGCTTGTGAGATATTTAATAACAAATTCCTTTCCATGAGGATATGTAGCTCTTGATTCTAAGTACCCATGGGAATGTGCTTACTCCCACCAAGTAAGCAATAGTTCTTACTTATCTAAATCTCCTCTTACACTTTCACATTCTCATCCTTTCAATGCTTGCTACCACTCAACATTCTCTACTGATTAGAGTATAACTAAAAAATAGTCAAATCCCTTTATGTGTCATTTGTCACACTCCTTAAGATTAGTCAAATTTTTGAATGCTAAAAAATTGTCAAATTTGCAAAGTGACATTAGATCAAGCCAAAAAATATAAATTCCAAGAAAAGCAAGCATTCTGCTTGTGGAGAGAGAAATGGAAACCTCAAACCAAGAAATCAAGAAAATCAAGCATATTGGATTCCCTCTTGACCTACCTTGAGCCAAAAAATCAATCAAATTGAGCATAGTAAATTCCCTCTTGACCTAATTTGAGAAGATAAAAATGGAGAGGTGGCACCAAGAAATCAAAGGAAATTGAGTGCTATTCAAAGGATTCTCTTTGGACCTTGGGAGAGAGAACTTGAGCCAAGAAATCAAAGGAAATGGGATGATCTAGCAATGGATTCCCTCTCTCAAGAAGAGATAGTTCAAGCCAAGAAATCACAAAAAATGGAGCACTTTGCAAATGAATGCCCTATCAATCCCTACAATGTCAATTCCCTCTTGAATTGTCTAACATCTAGATTCAAAGCAAAATCAAGCAATCTATTATGAACCCTAAATGTATTTATGCTTTACGGTGTGCAAACACAAAACTTCACATCCCTTATTTCCTACAAACCACCTATTATAGTGTTTGCTAAAAGTAAGGAACTTGGATAGAACTTCATATTGGGTACAGTTCTTCCTTTCACATGAACCCCATATAGATTTTTCATAGACTTCTTAACTACAATTAAGAAAATACACAGAGCTTTGTAATTTATTTTGGAACCTCCTTGTATGTGCATAACATTCACAACTCTTATGGGGTAACATGGTAAGGTTACACAAGCTTGTATAGTTGCAATCAAATTCTTTTGGATGATGAAAGAGAATTTGGTGATGTAGATTACTTTGTTAATTTATTATTGCCTAAGATTGAGTGCTTGGAAAATCTTATGTTGGAGCATACATCTATCTTTCACGTAATGACAAGATTCATATTGTCTTAATGGGAGTGGTTGTGTACTAGGATTGGTGCAACATGCTTCCAATAAATTTAAAGAAGAGGATCCTACTAATTATCACCCTCTAAATAGATATGTAATTACATTCTATATGTTAAACATAATAGTGGAGCACATGATAAGGTGATAAAATGGAATTGCTTGCATGCTTCATTGAATTTGAATGCCCAATTTGTAGCTTCTAATATAAATGTTAATTTGCAAGATGAAATCCAGGCCCAATATTTCTTGTTGTGAAGCATTTGATGTGTGCTACTAGAGTTTCCAAGGTGCATTGGTCACATCAGTTGACCAAGAATTGAGCTCTATAAGTGTTATAACAACAAGAAGAAAGCAATGTATTACTATAATTCTATTGTGATTATTTATCATAACAACCTCACCATTTTTGTGGATGTTGGATATGCAAGTTAATTTGACAATGTTTGGTATTTTACAAGTCAGTCATATTTACAATTCAAAATGACATTCATGACATGGTTCAAGAAATCTACTTGGAGATGTGGATTATATGGTTGTTAAAACATTCATGCTTTGACATTTAGATGGAAGAGCAGTCAAGAATATGCAAGCAAGAAATTTAGTGTTGTGAGCATTAAACATGCAATATGCTTAGAGACCTATCAAGGTTGAATGGTGAATAGGTAGTATTAAAATCCATTTTAGAAGATTTTTGACTATGTTCCTTAATTGACATGATGACTTTGTTCTTACGTTTGAATCTTGTTGCAGACCAAACAATTTTATTCACCATTCTTGTTTGGATTTTTCTGTTGCCAATTTTGGAGACATTATAGATGAAGAGCTTTCTATTGAAGGATTTGTCAATGATTGGGTTTTTAATAAATAAAATTTTATTCATATCAATTTGTTTGCCCCTCCTTCCTTCCTTCCCTAGTTTTTCTTCTCTTTCCCTTGCAGCTTGTGCGTATTTGGTCTTCTTGTGTGTTGTATTATAGGTTTAATACTCCTCTCTACATTTTGTCAAACTTTTGCAATGTGAATTCAAATGCAGAATCTACTTCTTGTATTGGTTGTTGGTTTTCTTGTATGGACTACTTATAATATACAAACACCTATTAGAGAATTCTCAAGTCTATTTATCTTGATCAAAAACTATGAAGGGGAAATAATCCCCATCAAGTTGTGCACAAGGCATTCAATAATCACCTCAATCATCTAATAGTTGTCAACAAGAATCAAAGTACAAGAGCAATACACAATATATTTGAGTTTTCACTTCTTTTGCCAAGATCTTCTACAATGTCTCTTTGTTGAAACACATGGTTGCAATTGTTCAACATGTGCATCTATATGAACTTGAAAATTTTATCAAAGATTAAAGAGTCATATTCTATATTGAACTGAAGATTAATTCATAATTATATGATTATTGATTCATATTGTGGATATGTTTACTATATTGTGTCAAACTCTAATATAAACAACATTGTGCAATCTACCAATAGTTTACTTCTCACACAAGAATGCAATATGGTGCCACATGACACCAAACTCTAGGAGCTAAAGTGAGCCACCCAATTGTTTGTATGATACAAGATATGGTTCAACAATCCACTTCAACAAAACAACTCAAGTGCCTATAGCATGAGCAAATCTTGTCTTAACTCTTTTGATCTAACAATTTTGTTGAAGCAAAAAAGGAATAAGAAGTAGGATTAGTGAGTCAAGGTATAATGGAAAATTTTCCTCAATTATGTATTCTATCTACCACCAAATTGCATGAATAACAACATGATGTGTAAGAGAAAGGTTTTGATGATGGGCTTGTGATTGTACTGAATCCTCATATACACTTTTGAAGTTGCTTATAAATGAAAGGCTATGGTCATGGATCCCTTGTCATGTGTTGAAGTGCATAACATCTTGATTCTTGAACATTAAAATTAAAATAGAAGAGAGCAATTTATTGAACTGCCAAGGATTCCATACTTTGTATTGAGATGCAAAATATCTTGATTCATTAACATTAAAATTGACATATAAGAGAGAAATTTATTGAACTATCAAGGACTCCATACCTTGTATTGAAGTGAAGTACATCTTGATTCTTGAACATTACAATTGAAAGAGAAGAAATTTTTTTATTGGATTGTGCTCTAGTTCTTCCTTTCTCCAATCCATCACTCTATAGAGTGTTAACTCAAAGCTGAGGTGTTTGATTGGCAAATTGGTGTTCTTGTGGTCTATCAAAAAACCATAATGGCTGCTCTAATGAATCATATAAGAAATAAGGCATGATGTTCATTCATTGTAGAGTGAGTTGAGATCACTTGTATAGTTAAACATAGTTTATGCTCTTTTACTTCTTAGTGTTAAGAATTATACTGTAGAATGTGATAGTATTTAATTGATGAATTGAGTAAATTCACCACAAAGCTTGATCAAGAGTAAATCCAAAAAAAAATACACCATAGAATATGAGAAAAGAAATCATTTCTAAGATCCAAAGCACATAATACAAAGTTCATATGAATAGATAAGTGTAACTTATGTTACAAATCAGCTAATTTTTTGTTTTTCTCTAAAAATATTGTTTTAATGACACCATTTTTGTGAAGGAAAGAAATTTGTTGCAAAATTTTGCTTTACAATTGAAGTCTATGGTGTTCATCTTTGCGTTTGGACTCAATCTGATTTTATCTTTTAGCATTCCTACCTTCTACTTAAATAAAATACTTGCTATTGGAAAGCTTTGACAATAGCTTCCCCAATAACCATTGTAGTTTTTTCCATTCATGCCAAAGCATGAGCTACTTTGGCTTGTAGTTGGATCTTTGTTTCTTTGGAGGTCATTTCTAAACTTGGTGACATTGGTGTAGAACTACAACCATTGTTTAGGTTATAGATTGATGAATTTGGTGATGTCATAAAATTGTTAATAGTAAAATCATTTTTTAATTTGATCATCTTGTATATGGCATGGCCATTTGTTGCATTCAACTCTTTTAGAATTTCCTCTGCTTGCAATGAAAGTTTTTTGCACCTTTGGGATTTTTGTTCAGCATATCTTCATTTGATATTGTGCTTTGCTAGGAGTCCTAAAGAGTGCATTGGCAAGCAACTCTTCTTCTACAAATGTAATTTTTTCTCAATACAAGATTTTTGTGTTTCCTTTAGAAAGATCTGATAGACAGATCCCAAACTATAGATTGCAAATTTTGTGTAACATTAGTCTTGCACTTGAAATACTCCATAGAGAATACATTAAGGGGTTTCTAAAATGAAATTTATAGGAAGCTTGGGAAAATCGACCTGTTACCATAGAGTTCTCATAAATGCTTTTGTCTCTCTAATCTGCAAGTATTTTGTCTTGATAGCAACCTTATATTTCTTTCTACAAGATTAAATTCTCAAAAGAAATCTCCATAGTCTTGGTTGCTGATATTGCTCAGGGTGTTGAAATGGCTTGAAGTTATGAGGGATTTCTTGTTTGTTGTTGAAATGGCCTTGGAGATCAAAATGGCTTAGGGCTATGAGTAACTTATTGTTCATTGGATGCACCTTATAAACTTTACTCAGGCTAAACATAGTTCTTACTACTTGTTCCTAACTACTAATTTAACTCTATTTTAAATCTAAAAATATAGGTATTTAAAGTCAAGTTAGTTTTTCATAAGTTAAAATATAGCTCAATTTTACCTTGCTGAAGATGTTAATATGTAAAAATAAAAAAAGGAGGAAAATTCACTAACAAGTGCAAAAAAAATAGAGAATACATTAGGGGGTTTCTAAAATGAAATTTATAGGAAGCTTGGGAAAATCGACCTGTTACCATAGAGTTCTCATAAATGCTTTTGTGGTCTTCTATAAGTCAAATATAGTTTTAGAGCTTAAGATAAATTTTGGGGAAAAATTGATTTTAGGCTCAACTTTTGCTCATTAAGGACTATGGAGTACCCATGACCTGGTTCACATTTTTCAAAACCCCTAAGGTAGCTATGGGAGAAATCTGTGTATAATCTTGGTACCTACACTCCGCACCCCATAGAAGTTAATAGGATCTTCAGCAGATTTCATATAGAAAGTATTTATGTGATCTTACAATACTCCAAAACCCCCTTATGTATAAGAAAGAAAAGGAAAAGGAAAGGGAAAAGAATCCCTAAAACCAAGCCCAATGTGCAATCATTAATGCTGAACCCAATGGTACCCTAATCATATGGTACAAGTAAGATCAACCACCCACTAAGTATGGAGAGTTGAGTGGAAGCAAACACCCAAGAAAGACATGAGCCGGGGTAGTTGACGAATACCACTAATGATTGTGCTTCCATGACATGGTTTGCAAGATACACAAATGTTTAATATGTTCATGTTGGATGGTTACTTTTTGTTTGTATGTTGGATGGTTGCGTGTATGTTCAATCATTTTTAAGTAACTTTATTTATAGAAATCTTGTTATAAATTTTATTTCCTCTAAAGGATAAGGTTTAAAGAACTTCTCACAATGTCACAAGGAAAGTGTGACCATGTAAAAAACACAAAGAATGGGAAGACCCCATCAAGTTGTACAAGGGTGAGGCAAAAATGGCAAAATGGAGCCCCAATAAAGTTGATATGAGAAATTTGCGCTACTGCACCTAAGATATCCGAGCTATGCAAGTCATACAATCTACAAACAATTGGAGCATCTGAAGAAGCATTACCTAGTGTGATCGCTCTCCTATGGATTGCACCAGCTACTACCCTATGTAAAGAAATGGACCACACACTATCTTAAATATGCTACAAAGTATGAGAGTGAGAGTGGTCTTTCTTGGCGCCTAACATGTTAAGCTCTTTCTCCTTGACAAATGTGTCAAATGTTGTGTCCATTGCTCCATATAACTCAAAGGCTAGAGGAAGAAAGAGGTGACCATGTTGCATACTCCTATACTTGGAGACCTTGCAAGTTACTGCTGCACTTGCTGCCTGTCCAAGGGGATAGGTAATTATTCCCTCCAAAACTATATCACACATAGGGTCTTTACCATGACATTTGCTACTATCACCTGATCATCTTGGACCAAGTATAAGTCTGCCCTGACATGTGTCATTTGTAAAGCATACAAACACTCCCTTGAAGCCAAGTATCCACTCTCTTGTGCCATAGCAAACATTATGTTCCTAATAGCATCATGGGTAGCTATTTGTTGTCCTCCAAAAGGACACTATTTCATATGGACCGTTGTTTCATCTAGTGTAGAACCACAATCATAAGTGAGTAATGAAGATGTAGATGGGTGGACCAAACCTAGGCAAATCCTCATTGCTATAAGGAAAGTAGCTCATTCAAGTCAAAATGCCCTAATGCACAATCAAGCTAAGATCCAAGAGCCTGCACCCTTGTTGGAGCAAGAGCAAAGATGTTCTCTAGTAGCATCAGGAATGAATGAGTCAACTAAGAGAGAATGTAGTATATGTTGACATTGTTGCTCTATCAAGGAAGACTATAAAGCTCTAGTCCAATCTAACAATAGTGAAACAAAAGATAGAAAGTCCTTGCATGCTTGTGAGGATAGACTATCTCTTGTCTACCGTAATAACATCTGGAGAGAAAAGGATCGCTCTTCTACCTCTATCACATTAGTCTCCAAAACCAGCCTATCAACAACCATAAAACAAGAGGAAAGTAGGATGCCAAGAGACCCTAACTACCCAAAAATGCTATAAGTGTTGTCTCCTCCTAGATAGCAAGCCAAACCCTCTACATGAGATTGGTAAAGATGACTATCTACATGCCAAATTCCTTGTCATACACTCAAATGTCCTTGACCCAATAACAATCACCAAAGACTCCCATAATCCTCCTATCAAAGGCTCTCAAATGTGATAGGAAGGACAAGGAGGGGAGAACTGTACGGAGGAGGGAAGTTGGTTGACAAGCAATACTAGAGGAGAATATACCAAATGCCACATGTGGAACTCCTAATAATAGAAGGTCATTCACATAAAGAACATTCTATGCAAGGTTTAAGAAAATGTCTAAGAAGCATGTGAAAAAATACCCGGATCCTATTGGCACTCTAAGAACACGTAGTCTATCTATAGATATGATATACCCCTCTGGAAGCTCAAGGTGGAGAGGGATACCTAAAGGGGACGATGCCTTGCACTTTGACACCTTGAATCTCAAGCCCATTAGATGTAGCTTGGTAGTCAAGTGGTCAAAGGCTGCCTAATCTGATCTACATGGCCCATGATGTATGTATCATCTACCAAGGAGAGAAATACACAACATGGCATGGCCAAAGTAGTAGATAGGAGAGCTCTAAAGTGAGACATGGCAATATGGTCCCATTAAAAGATCTCTCTAACATGTACCAACAATTGATTCCAAGACAATGACTACCTCTTGTGAATAACCATGTTGGTAGTAAAGGGAAGGAAGAGAGCCATGAAAATACTACACAAAAGGAATAAGACTCAACAAGGATCCACCTGCCTTGCTAAACTCTCCAAAGATGTATGCTCATGAGACACTATTAAAACATTTCAACATTCATATGTAGGATGAACCCACTTTGGCTAGATATTTAGGAGTGCCCTAATGCTTAGAGATATAGCCTTACATCCTCCAAGTGTAGCTACTCTAAATTGATGTGGACTAAGGTGCTATCAGAAGTGAGAATGATGCTAAAGGACAATGGTGCGGTTGAACAAATGCAAAAAGATTCTCTCCAATAGCAATTGGTCTAATGCCCTCTGTGTCCTTTTCCAACAAGAGAAGTTGACTAGCAGCTAACACTTGACTAATAAACATAAGAATGTTTCCTCTTGTTATTGCTATAACCACTTAAAACAACTCAATAAAACCACTAGAAGGACTATTTGTCTAAAAGCAATCTCTAAGATGCTCATATACCATCCTTGACAAGCCTCATGAGGAAAGGCGAGGGGCAATGCACATTGCTTGTGTAAAAAATGACCTATCAAGACATAAAGGTTGTTTAGATTGATAATCTAAGACCTCTAGTGGTAATCCTTCTCTTGCCAGAAGATGTAGTGAGCATAGGGAAAAGATAGTCTCATCAGTAGGACTAGCTATAGACAAAGGATGTAGTGCTCATGCTGCATTACTAAACTCTCCAGCTTGACCCAATGTCCTACATTGTCGTAATCAAGTGTACTCTATGGTATCTTGTCGCAAAACCTGTCCCCTAAAACATGCAACCCTAATAGACTCCTCCTATAGGCCCGCACAATCTCCCACTTGAAATTGACAAAATCTAGCAGCCACTTCTCTATGCCTTGCATGTCCCCCTCTAGCATAACAAAGACACCATCAAGGGAGTAAGAGGAATAGGAACCATGCTAACTCGTCCAAGGGATCACATGCCAAACGATCAAGTGGTAGACAAAATTTTTATCTAGTCATGGAATGTACGTGGTAGCCCATGGAACAGACGTTGATATGGAAAACTAGTCTCAAATAACCCCAAAATGCAACCCACTTGAAAAACTAACCACTCACATGACTCGATCTGTATCCCTAGAACAATCAGCAAAGCGGTAGAAGAAACGTGCGTATTCCTGAATGTCATTATTGTCTATATGGTTGCTTGCTTCATGTGAGCATCCTAAGTGGTCTAATCATAGTCCTTGTGCATCCTTATCACAGGAGTTTACAGTTCTTGCGAGGTAAAGCATCAGTGACACACCAAGCATGTGTATTCCAAACTGCTCTGGCCCCACATTGAAAAGTGTAGCCATTGCTAGTACATGAATAATGATAATAACACATGATGTTCCTTTCCATCTGTTCCCATACCTGCAAAACCACAATGGCTCACATCCCAACTCACATGAGTAAATATTATCACTCCAAACCCTAAAAATTATAAACTCTTCTAATTTTAAATTCTCATCTCTACAATTTTCAAACTAATTTTTCATAGAATTGTAGCATGAATATCGATAGATTGAAATTGAAAACTCCAGACCCATCACTCTCAATGTCTAATAATCACTCTAAACACTAAAAACCTAAAATCAATATAACTTTATATTCAATTCTCCATCGTCTTCAATCTAGGTACCAAACGAATCAAAATTAAAAAACGAACAGAATAGACTATTACTAGAGTGTTATATGCTAGAGAGTACTCAGAAGTATATCTTTCCTCTCACATCTCACTCTCTTCTCCCGTCTCCACATTCTCTCGTGGTGCTTCCCGGAACAAGAAGGATGTGAAATGTCATAGTCGCAGTGGCATTGACAATTTGCCTTCTTTAGACCATTCATTCAATCGATAGGAGTTACAGGCGGTGTTCTGAATGCTCCATCTTCATCCAAAAGATCCTTGTGCGCAAGATCACCTCCTCCTTTAGAGGTCACACGCCCGATGACCCGGAACAAGAAGGATGTGAAGTGTGAATGTCGCAATGGCATTGACAATTTGCCTTCTTTAGACCATCATTCAAGCGATAGGAGTTACAGGCGGCGATCTGAATCCTCCATCTTCATCCAAAAGATCCTTGTGCGCAAGATCACCTCCTCCTTTAGAGCTCACGCGCCTTATTGGTGCATTAAGGAAGATGGTGTGTTGTTTTGGCGAACTTTTGTCTCCTTGCATTGTGTTTGGATTCTGTCTTCTGATCTAGATTAAATTGCTTCTACGTGTGCGCCTCGGTTCCGCGATTGATATTGCATTTGGCAGGAATTGGAGTTACCAAAATTTGCTGGACTCTAAACTTTTAGACGGATGTATGGATGGATGCAGATAAAGAGTTTGGATAGGTATTTTTTGAGGTAAATTTAAATTTCGATCAAAGACTTTTAATTAACTAGTTTGATTATTAAAATCAGATCATTTATTAAAATTTCAATTCCAGATATTTTTTGTTAAATTTTTTTTTCTCCGTACCTGTAACATTCTTCAGAAAGTGCAAAAAATACATTTATACATTTCACTTTCTGCAGATTCCAGTGCACTATATTAAATTGGTGCACTTGTGCAGCTTGCAGCTATCGAGATTGGATCTTACGGTCTGTTGTTGTACCTGTGTTAGCGATTGAGTAAAGGAACAATTTTCAGTGCACGTGGTTGAAAGATTCACAAACCTATTCAACTCGCCTGGTGGCCCTATCGGTCTGCTTCTGGTCAGATCTGAGCATGTAAAATTTGGAATTCCCACGAGTCCTCATATGCAGAGAAGATAATAGACATCTATAAAGAAAATAGGCTATCTATTTGCAAATATTTCTCATATAGACTGAAGATTCGACTGAAGATATATTTATGGGGGTCTTCCCATCCTTCGTTTTTCCTACGCGGTCGCCTTTTTCTCTATTTGCAAATCAATACAAATATACTCATAAAACAAAGGAGAAAACAATTCACTTTGGTGACTTTCGATCCAAGTATCTGCCTGCTACTACACTACATCATTCATGATGTCGTTGTAGCCGGGAGTTCTGCAGCAGTTACATCCTACTATGTTCGTTTTGCGCAAGGTCCAAAAGTTTAACAAATGATCAACCTTCAAGCGGAAGTTAGTACATTCGTGAACCACACTTCCAATTCGAGAAACAAGAATTCAGGCGCCTTCAGTTCCCATTGAAAACCGGACGTACTTGACTACACGCTAGATGGTGTTGGAGTGGCAAGGGAACTTTCACTCCTGATTGAGCGAGCTAGACGCCACATTTTCATTTTAACACGGATTAATAGACCTGATGGACCGGCCATTGACTATGGATTGGAGAAACTGTGGATGACCGATGATTAGAGACTTTTTGTCCTCTCTACTTCTAGTTTCAGTAAGAGGTTGCAGTAAGGCTGATCGGAAGTACAATTCCAGTAACCTGAAATGAGGCGTCTTCTTCTTGTGCCTCGCACTTTGGTATAATTCTGTGTCGATTAAGTTTACTATCACCTTCTAAAGAGGTGTTGGTTCAAATTAAGTTCAATGGTTTGGTTTGGAGAAGTTTGACTAGAAGTGAATATACATTCGATTCTCCGAAATGTTAAGTTTTGGGTGAGTATCTTGTAAGTTTGGTGTGCTCCACTTCAACAGGAATTATGGCCGTTGGTCAATCTCACCCAGTCACAAAAGTTTGCTATCCATTGACTGTTAGCAAGGCTCTTACGAAAGCATTAAAGCTAGGATATTATTCGTGTTAAAGGTAACATACAGTGAACTACAGAACAGAAACTGAAAGCTCATTCTTATGGTCCCGATTGCAACGGATTCATCAACTTTTAGATCGCTGATAGGAAATCACCTTGAAGAACACATTCGGCTACTAGTACAGAAGTTACGGGCAGGTATTGCTTGACAAGCTTGCGTAAACTGTCACTTTTACCGTCTAATGGTAAGGCAACTTGCACATCTTTAACGCAAGCATGGATAGTAACCCACCTTCTCTCGTAAATTTCGTCCGTTCCTTCATCACGATGCAATCCAGATAATTATCAATTGGTTGTTTGGCTGAGGTAGTTGCACAAGCTCAGAAGCGCGAAATCCACAAATTCCGACAACAAACCAAAACTAAGTTGGACAACAATCGCCAGCCCATATATTTTCTTCGAGAAGCTCGAGAAGACTAGGCCAATTTCTCTGTGAGATGATGAGAGGGATTCCATCATTTCATCAGTTTGCTCCAGAGAGGTGGAGACATGGCGATTGGTTTACGATGATTCTGCTGAATTTTCTATTCTTTCCGCTCTCGCTGAGTCAGAATGCATTTTTCAGGAAACTGAAGTAATTTGAGGTACATTAGGTACTGGCCTACAGACACCAAAGTACTTGGTTGAAGCGCAATAGAAGTCCTCGCTATCTTGACGTGCAGATGCTTCTGCTACCACGATGGCGCCAAATGTCTGCAGTGTGAGAGGACGATGGTCTAAGGGACTCTCGAAGCATCAAAGTATAAGATAGTCGAGTGTACAATCAGCCCTGAATTCTAAATAAGTCGTGAGGGAAGGAGATAATATACATATCGGACTATGATTGTAGAGTTTCTGTCGCGCGGATTAAGGCAGGAATATGGTTCCCTTTAGTTCCTTAACTTCAAAGGAGATATCTTACATCTCTTCACTGCGGACAGTCATCGTCGAGATCTTACCCATCTCTTTGTCTGAATGGCGCCACAATTGTGGAGGCTTCTACATTTGGGGCTTTCGCAACTTGAGAAAGCGTTGGTTTAGTTGCGAAGTTTCACTACTAAGAGTTTTTAGAAAACCTGAAAGTGCACTTTCTTGACAAAAACAATGTAGCTATCCACCAAGTTAGTCAAAGTTGAACCAGTGTGAGGAGTAGAGTAGTAGAGAACACTTCGAGATTGTTGGAGAAAGTCGAAATCGCTTTGTCTGGGCTTCTATCTCATTGCGACTTATCCTCTTGACGCTGCACCTCCAAAGCAAACCACTTGGTTACAAGGCCGCCAAGACTCTATCCCACTAGAACCACAGGCCAATTTCCTCCACCCACTGAGGGCATGATATTCGACGTTTTGATAGGGTCTTGCACACAATTCTCTCCGATGTTTTCAAGGGCCACTCTACCTCCCTGGTCTGTCTGAAGCAAGGCCGAATCGTACTTGACTGGGAAAATTCTAGCGTTGATTTTTCTGTCCTTGAGGTCTGGACCCGGCCACTCTTTCGGCCAACATGTCTCGGTCTGTCTTGAGGTCCTAGTCGTGTAGTATGCATCTTCAGAGGTTCAAATTGAAGTACATGAAAAAACTATGATGTCGATTTCGGGACTTCCCACAGCAGATTTCGATAAAGTGAGCTCTTAATTTGAAATCATCGTCGAATAAAGCATCTGAGGACTCCAGCATGTGTTGATATCAAACGTTGCATTTGAAAAATTTCAGTCACCTGCACACACTTTCAGATCGTGATGTGGCTCGAGATTTCAAGTAAAGGTACAGGTACAAGTACAGGCTCTACACAGACACAAAGAAAATTATGCAGCAAGAGAGTGCAATGAGATAGTAAATCACTCAAACACGTTACTGTAGTGACTTATACCTGCAGCAAAGGTGGCTGCAATCCAACTTTTTACAGTTTTCTTTCCAAGGTTTAAATCATAATCTTTCGAGTTGAACTGGATCACCGCACTTGAGATGCTTGTGGTCAAGCGGTGATCTAGTTCACTGCATCCAAATTATAAATATGTAGGTAAAGAAGCTGCAACTTGGCTTCAGTTCTCAAATTCAAGAGTGAGAAGATTACCAGGTCAGAAATACTTCCGGATCCAATTGCAATATTATTCCAGTGCTTTTTCAAGAACTATGACTTTGAAACTTTAGAGCTACTACGATGCAGCACCTTCGCGTCCTTTTCTTACATATGCAAACTATCATTGAGCTTGAAGGTCGTGAAGACAAAATCTAATCTGATGCATTCCAGATCAAACATTGTCAACGGATTATACCAGAAAATTGTCTTTACCAGTGAACCTAACACCAGGCTACAAACTAGTGCATAGCCTGCTGCTCGAAAGTCCCCGTGTAGTCTAGTTTGATGGCGATTTCTGAGAACGTCTAGGCTACGAACATTTTGTCGGCCGCAAAAATGCATCGTCGTGATGTCCCTCTGGATCAGGGTGGTTACAACCAGCTGAATTTGATTGAGCACGCAATTCGATATGGTGGTAAAGCTCTCTTCAAGCTGAGCTCCCCTGAGGGTTTCAAACGTTTCATGCCTTTCAAGGTCAAGCAACTCCGGATATTTGTGGTTCTCGCAGACGTTCGACTGTTTTGTTTTATTCTCTAACGCATGTCGTGCTTATTAACCAAGACAGAGGAATAGCCTGTCTTCATCTGATTTGAGAAGTTGATCCGGCATTGGTCACTCAGTCACTATTTTTCATTTTCCCATCTCTACAGTTGTTCCTTCCAGTGGCCATTCGCAACTAAATTTCAGGATGAAACCACAAAATTGGTAGGGAAATACTGTCCGCCCACCGTGTATGTCAATAAATTGTCAATCCACTGCTGATCCAGTGTCTTCACCTATTCAGTATCCACTTAAGTGTACCGTGATTTCCTGTGAATCGAGTGCTCAGTACTAGTGGACAACTGTGTATCCAGTGTCCACGATCGACATTGTTTGCATATGCTGTTCCCATGACATCGCACCAAAAGTTTTAGCGTGTGGCACACAAATAATATCTCACCTAGGATACATCCAAATTTCGTCGCTAACCTGAATCCAAATTGCATTCTTTGACTAACGAATGCATTCTGCATCCTTTAAGCGGTCAAAGAATGCAATTCTTCATGAAGTGCAAAGAGTGCAGTTTTTAGTGAACCTTTGACTGTTCTCCTCTTCATTTCACCGATCTGAATCAGCACTTGACACACAGTTAACTGTAATTTCTTCCTCTTCATAATTGTCACATGATCATTTGTTTATATCCTTGTGGGACGCCAGCCGCATGCACTTTATTCACCAATTAAACTCTCGCTTTCTAGAGCCCCATGAAGGGGTTTAGCATTCGTGTGGTTAGTCCGTCCAGCGCATCCTAGTTGCCTTGACAACTCCGGCATCATTCGGTCGAGCTAGGAATAATGAAAGAAGGAAGACTCAAGAAAGCGTCCTCGTCCAGTAAACGTCCAGCCACCATTCCTGTGTCATGTTATGCACTTGGGATAATATTGCTGGGGGTCTTGATGGTGCAATATCAACTCAGTAACACAGTATGCAATCAGAATCATGAGTTCGTCGACTTCGTCAGTTTAATCCAACCTGGTGTAGCTACCGTACTAGATAAGCAGTGATATAGATGATGTATTTAGTCCTACTTTTGAGTTTGTTCTTAAGAGCTAGAAGTTCAGTTGACATAAGATATAGTATCGACGCCTGTGAGCATTCCAGAATCAGAGCACGTTTTAGGTCAGAGCAAGAATCAGCTTCAAGGTGGTAAAGTAATATAAAAACCTCCCATCTAGGAGGGTTTTTATACCACGTTATCAAGGTTAGATTGATCCAACTCTGATGTGCTTGAAGATATCATTACATAAGACTTATTTCCTATCAAGTATGGTTGTACAAAGATCATCTGGTGAAAACCCTACCACTCAACAGTCTACAGTGGCCCAGCATGATTCTCCTCAAGCAGTTTCCTCTACACGTCAACTCAACTAGCAAAGATAATAAAATGAGCATCTGTAGATTTCTTCGCATGTCACTCCGTCATATCTCAATAAGCATACTTACCCAATTTCAAGGTTAAGTTACTAAGAATTATATCAAAGAGCAAACAACCTTCCCGTTTGTAAGATCGATGTATTCGAATTATGTACAATGAGACGTCCTAAGATACCAAAGTCTCCGTACACAGGAGAGATCCTCCATCACAAAACTATGGGTATCGTAACCTCTCTTATAATCTTTCATATGAAAGCAACTACTTTAAAGTCCGATTCGACATCCGCATTCCATGTCTACCTTGCCTGATGTTCAAACGCTTAATTATTTCCAAAAGCCTTCCATCATCCTCAGACGGAAGCGAAACTTGGGCACAGAACCCAAGTTGACACCTAGATGTTACTTACTTTTTGCAAGAATGCACAAACATAGATCAAAACAGGGTAGCAGTAAGTGTCATTCTACAGGGGTGGCTTGAAAGATCCATATACACCCTCACTCTTCTCGTGATTCTCTGCGTCAAGCTTGGAAGCACCTGACTCTACAGGTTTTCCTTCCTCCCACTGAACCTGTGCCTTATCTAATGCTTCATCGCTGGAATATAATTTGTCAGCGCTGTAAGGATGAACTTTGTCCGTTCTGTCTGTCTCAGCTTCCTTGCTGGTTGCTGCCCAGTCACCCAAGACACCACTCATCACAGACTCACCCTCAGGTTGATGAACCTCCGTTTCATCATTCTTCACCACACGACCTGCTGGATGCTCTGAATCAGCGACCAACCCTTTGTGCACCTCCTGATCGATATCTCCAGTGGGAGGAGAACCACCCTCCTCCGCTGCAACTACTGATTCAGACTTCATGGAATGAGATTCAGACCTTTTGGTGAACTCTTCCGCAGTTTCCAGCACATTATCCGCACTGTTCATGCCTAACTTGTTCCTCACCTCATCGTCTGCTGCCTCAAATGACGCTCCGCCCTCCCCACCAACGGCCTCCTCGACCTGTTCAATTCGGGAAGCAGCTTCCCTAGTAGTTCCCCGCAAAAACACGTCTTGGCGCTCTTCCTACTTGTCACAAAACACAGGTGCACTCTAATACCAAGATTTTCTGACTCCTCTCAACAATAATCTCTTCACGGAATAAAGACGGACCCACTACAGCACTCCTTGCGAGCACGCAGAAAATTCTACTGAGGAACTATCAAACACAATTCTAATAGATCTCTGGCGTTTATTATTTAGTCATCAGATTGAAAATCCGTCAACAATAAAGTCACTTTCTATGCTGATCTCGGAAAATGTTCATCCACATTCAACGTTTCTCGGTGTGAGCTAGGGTCTTGACTACTAGTTGCATCTAGGAGAGTTTTCTCTAGAAAAACCAATTTGGAATAATGGCAGAAGACTGGACTGAGGAGAAAAACTCGACATGAGTTCATGACCTCATGTTCTTAGTCCCTTGGTGGAGTAAATCTGAGACCTTCCGATGGAAAACTAAGGCCTGTGGAATCTCACTACTTCCACAAACCAGGAATCAAGACACATCTAAATGTTATAAAGTCGGTGAAAATATTGCTGATCATAAGGAGCTACGTGCGTCGCGTCAGATTGTGCTTTGTAGTCAGGTATGTATTCAGATTGCAGTGCATGTGCAGTGCATGTGCAGTGATGATAACTTAACTCACCTCTATCTTTTCTGGAGACCCGTCGGCAGTAGGAAGAGGATTGCGCACTCCATGCTGAGCAGCTCGATCAGCAGGGCGAGTTGTAATCCCCATATAACGGAACGCACCAAATTCCCAGGCCTCCACCCTCCTCGCCATCTGAGGGGGCCCCACGCGTCCGGACCTTATGATATTGTACCATTCTCTCACAGTCTCCCTGTTCCCTGCAACCCTACTCAAGGTAGCAATCTCCCGTTGAGCTAAACTACACCATCGACTGCTATAACTGTGTCGCAATTCTCGACCCACTCCTCGATACAGATTCCTCTTAAGACAATGCATGCTTTCTTTCTGCTACCACGACCTTCCTTGCCCCGCCTAATATCCAAACCCTCCGAATACAATCGTCCGTTTTCACACCTCCGATTTCAGAAGGCTCGACGAAACACATCGACGAATCTTTCCCTGCATGCCTATACTCCACAAGATTAGCTCTCAAATTCCTCGATAGATTTGCCTACTCGTTTAGACTGCGTTGGCAGTGACGAGATAATGATCGAGTTTTGGGCCAGTTGGCTGAGGTTGCATATGAGGGAGCCTGAAGGCTGGGGCGACAAGACAGAACACCACGTGTTCCTGGACAGGAGGCAGATGGCAGGTGCACTTGGAGACAAGTGGGTCTCTAGTTTAGCAGTTTAGTGGCAACTGAAGGGAGGGAACTCTCGCCAACGTCTAAAGGGTTAGTTCTACATGAAACAGTGGGTTTGGATATGGCTAGTTTGATAGGTTGAACCGGTGACATCTCTTTCCTTCGTCGTCAGGATGGAGACGCTGAATCAGATTATCCTAATTGCATTGGTGCTTAAGCTCATCGTCATCCGTAGATGATTCCGTGTAGGATTTAAGAAATCCATGAAAAGAACAAGGAAATAGACTTTAGGCATAAGATACTATTCAGGTCAACATTTTCCGTTTCTTATCATTATTGTCTTGCACTTGTTGAAGTTATGACACTTTCCATCGTGAAATCCAGATTTAATAATTTCAATAAGACCCAAAGGGGTCTTATTGGAACTTGATCTCAATACAATCTTGAGCTTTTGTTCTCTTGCATCTTAGACGAATCTCCTACATGTATGTAAATGGTACACTTTCAACCACTTGAAACAATACGTTATTGGGAAAACATTGATGGGTTTAAAGAAAGTTTGGTTAACTTAGGGTCTAATTTGGGAACTCGTATGATGCTGTAAGTGTCTATGATATTTATCTAAAATTGGGTTCTGATTGTTCCCACAATGCAGTAAGGGAATAACTCAGCAATCACTGAAAGTAATAATACGTACGCTTACACTGTATATTTCTCCTGTATTATGTGTAGGGATTAACATCCGAATAGGACTTGCTAGTATTATTAGCATATTAGTAAATGTGTATTACAAATTCTCTAGACCTTAATTGTTTAGAGTTTGAAACGGGTTTTAGTGCTCACTTGCACTTATAGTTTACTCACTTCATATTTGGTTGAGGATCTAAATTGTAGTATATCTATTCGATTGTGGGGATTATAAGGTGGAGACAAAGTTCACAAAAGGGGAATTATAGAGTATCATGTATGAGTTCTATTAGAGGAAAGAACAACATTACTAGATTGTGGAGATTATAAAAAGAAACACATTTTATGAAGAAGAATTATAGAGTCTCGTGTATGAGTTCTACTAGAGGAAAGACAATATGATGCACCACACAAACTTACGAGGAGAAATACTAAATGACAAATAGACGTTACTTGGAGAGGTAAATTTCTCCTTTATCTCTTATGGACTTAAGGAAGACCATGCCTTCGCCTTTCTCCATTCAAATATTAATATTTTCTATCGTTTGTTTCCTTATCGAATTCTTAACTTATTATATTCATAAATCCATGCACCTAATAAAACTTTTGCATGCTAATTTTCTTAACCATCCGTCTTTCTCCCTTTTCTTTTGTAAAATACAATCATTTTCAAAAAAATAATAATTTATCTTTTATATTTATAAGTAAATAAATAAACTAACAGTCATGAAATTTTATTCTTCTGTTATATAAATCTATAATTATTTTGAAATTTAATTATTAACAACCTAAGTATTAGTGATTTGACCATGAACAAATCCTTGGGTGTACATCTCTACTTCCTCTTGAATTTTAGTCACCATAATAGTCTTGTAAATTCACTTTATTTTCATATTTATTTCCAAATCTTTTCAAGAAATGCTCATGGAAAGGGACAAGAATGAAGATGAAGTTGGTAGATTTCTTTATGAACGCAATATCACTAGATTTGGATACCCTTTGGAGTTGGTTTCTGGTAGAGGAGTAGAGTTTAGAGGAAGCATTACTACAGCCATGCTACGACATTTCTCTATCACACATAGAGTAACTACATCCTATAAGCCAAATTCCAATGGCTTGGCAGAGAGAACCAATCAGACCTTGTGCATGATGCTGGCCAAAGATGCAAAAATGGAGGGGGCTAAACATCATTGGGACAAGAAGATTCATGTAGTTTTGTGGGAGTATAGGACAACCATGAAGACTTCCACTGGATATTCTCCATTTCAATTGGTATATGGTATTGAGTCTACCCTACCTATTCACTTTGATCTTCCTACCTTCCAAAGCTTTCATAGGACATTGAAGAAACTACAAGGAGGTGATGCAGAGAAGTCAAGGAAGGAACAACTCATGGAGTTGGAAGAGGTAAGAGCAGTTGCTATGGTTCAAGTGGAGCAAGCCCAAAGGAAACAAAAGGAGAGCTATGACAAGAGGAAAGGCAAGAAGAAGGTGGAGCCTTTCAAAGAAGGTGATTGGGTAATGTTGTTTGATTCTATTCGATTCAATTCGATTCAAGAGAGTGCAAAAGAAATTTTTGCCTAAGTACTTTGGACCTTTCATACTGGAGAAGGTGTGGGGCAATTACACCTATGATCTCAAGGAGTTGGGAGGAAGACACTTTGATAGGATTAACCATAATAAGTTGAAGATATATCATAGAAGGTAGAGAGACCTTCACTTTGAGGACAAAGTGAAAACTTAGTCCGGGGGTAAATGTAACACCCATTTGTGCATGTGTGTGGTATTGTGATATTTAGCTTAGTATTACAAGTACTTAAGAAATATTATTTATATAGAGATAAAGGATGGTTCTATATTAGTCATGGTTAGCTAAAGTTAGTCATAGCTAAGATAGAGTGGACCTTACTTTAGAGGAAGTAGAAAAGATGAGCACCACTATTTTGGATTTTAGTGTGTTGACTTGGTATTATTCCTAGGTGTTTGGCATTGAGGAAAAAGTTGAGAACTCTTGGGCCCGCAAGCCTTTTTGTTTTGGATTCTTCTTTAGTCCAAGGATAGCCCATGTGAAGGAATCCTTGACTTAGTGGTTGGGTCAAGATAAGATCACATGCTTAGTGGAATATGCCCATGTGAATAGATATTCCTTTCTACTTTTTGACTTTACTTGACTTTTAGTCTAATAACTTGAGTTACTATAGTAATGAGTAACTTTGGTACATAACTATTTCACAAGTATATAAACAAGGGGTGAGGAGGTACTCATCATCCTTTCATTTGGAACTATCTCTCTCTCATTGAGTTCTCTAGTGAGCAATGTCTTGAGTCTTGGAGTCTTAGCCTTGGAGGAGTATGATGGAGTTGGGGTTCCTTGCTGTAACAATATGGAGTTTAGTGATGAAGTTGGTCGGGCTTACGAAATAGAGAATAAGACAAAATAGCCTAGAATATTCTAGAAGCATCTAAGAAGCTTCTTGGGAAGCTTCCCAACTAGTTAACTTGCACCCTAAGTAGGTAGCTTCTAGAAGCTTCTAACTAGCTTAGCTTGCACGCCAAGTAGGCAACTTCTAGAAGGAAGCTTCTTGAGAAGCTTCCTAGTTAACTTGGCTTGCACTCCAAGAAAGCGGCTCAAGGAAGCTTCTTGAAGAAGCTTCAAGGGTCTTGTATGCTACCTATAAATACCAATGCCGAAGCTCATGCTAGGCATTCGGAGTTTTCCCTCATTCAAGTGTCCCAATGTGAGCTTCCATTCTCCTATTTCTCTCCTCGGTTTCGGTCTTTTACATTGGTATCAGAGCAGGAATGGGATGGATGGGATTTATGGACCACCAAATCCACTTCCGCCAAACCATTGGGACTTTCATGTCCAGCTATACCAAAGCATCGTTTCACACAATTCATCACCTCACGCTTTGGGCAGGATTTTCTACATATGATCACCGTGTCAGAGGAACCCTTGATACTTCCCGTTATAACTTATGGAGAACGGTGGATGTGTTGTATCTATGTGTTAATCAACTAGATAAATTGCAGGTAGTGGAATAGAGTAGCAGCGATGGCGGCAATACCGGATGTTATCCTTGCAATGCAACAACAAATTGAGCATCTTACTCGATTGTTGGATGAACGAGACCAACAACGACGAGAACAGATGGACAGAGCGCCAGTTCGAGATGGAGAAGATCGCATTTGATTTCCGAAACCCAAGGTGTTTGAAGGCAAGAATCTTCCAGGCACAGTGGAGAATTTTGTGTTTGATTGTGAATGTTACTTTGAAGCCACCAATCTTCAAGACGAACGGAAACAAATTATTTTGGCTTCTAGCCAGTTGGATGGAGTGGCAAAACTTTGGTGGCAATTCCGAGTAGAAAGAGCTGAACAACAAATTGTTACACCAATTTTTACATGGGCAGAATTCAAGGATGCAATACTTGGTCGATTTCAGACTATAAATGCCACCCGAGCTGCACGAGATAAATTGGCGGAGTTGAGGCAAATTGGCTCAATGAGAAGCTACATCACACAATTTCAGAATATCATCATGCAAATTCCAAATATCCAAGAAGGTGAAGTTTTGGATCGATTTGTGCGAGGGTTGAAGTCACGAACCAGATTGGAGGTGACCATGCGAGAGCCATAGAATGTAGAAGAAGCCATGCAATTGGCTGAGCATTTTGATTCCTCTTAGTTGCGACAACTTGGTCTCGACCTCGACCTACACAAAACCCACCAGTACCACGAGTGGAAGAACCGGTACCAATGGAGATTGATGCTATCCAACGAAGACCACTTGGCACAGCAGATAGAGAAAGATTACGACAAAATGGAGGCTGTTTTTATTGTCGCCAATTGAGGCATCGCATTGCTGAATGTCCACTCAAGAATGGACGACCTCGACAAGTTGCCCAAGTGGAGGTTGTGGAGCGGAATGATCAGGGAAACGAGGAATCCCAGTAGGAGATTTTGAGCCGCCTACTGGGAGCTTGATTAGTTCCAATGGGATTGAAGGCTCGACCTATGCAAGTCTGCTTCACTTGCAAGGTATGATATCTAATTGGGGTTGTAGAATTTTGGTTGATTCTGGAAGTTCAGAGAATTGCATGTCTATGCAAGTAGTAAAGGAATTGGGTATTCCTATCAAGCCAGTGATTGGAAGTAGTTTGATGATGGCGGATGGTAGAAAGGGTTTTGCATTCCGCACCTTGCATCCTGTTACCTTGAAGATTGGGAAAGAGTATTTGGAGTGTATGAGGTTTGTAGTGACACCTCTACACTATGATATCATTTTGGGTCTACCTTGGCTTGAATGTCATAAGGTTCAATTTGATTGGACCCGACACCAAATTCAAGTACAACACCAAGGTAGGAATTTCCGATTAGGTTGTTTGGCACCTCTAAGTAAGACACCTAAGAATAGTCAGTCCCAAGATGGGAAGTATGTTGAGAAGGTAGCCATAGAGCGAATCTGGAAGGGAGATGAGTCCCAAGATGGGAAGTTTGCCAGGAAGGCAACCATAGAGCAAGCTCGGAAGAGAGATGAGTCCCTAGAAGGGAAGTTTGTTAATGAAGCAACCATAGAGCAAGCTTTGGAGGAAGATAAGTCTGTATTCGCGGTGTGGATCAAGCCGATTGCACAAGAACAATATGAGGAGGGCCAAGTGCCGCATCAAGCGACAGTTGATCGGATAGTTCAGGAGTTTGTAGATGTGTTTCCGGATGATCTGCCAAAGGAATTACCCTCTGATCGAGGTATGCCCTTCAAGATCGAGTTATTGCCAGGGAGTACTCTAGTGAGTAGACCAATCTATCGGCTCTCACCAAAGGAGTTGGAGGAGTTGCGAACAACACTTACAGAGTTGTTGGAGAAGGATTTCATACGACATAGTACCTCTCCTTGGGGAGCACCGGTACTATTTGTTCCAAAGAAGGATGGAGGACTTCGTTTCTGTATCGATTAATGTGGGCTCAATAAGCAAACTGTGAAGAATGCATATCCCTTGCCTCGGATCAATGACTTGCTTGATCAATTAAGTGGAGCACGCTACTTTTCCAAGCTAGATCTTCGTAGCGGCTATTGGCAAATTCCTATTGAAGGAGAAGATGTGCAAAAGACTGCCTTTCGCACAAGGTATGGACATTTTGAGTGGAGAGTTCTACCTTTCGGACTCACTAATACTCCAGCAGTCTTCATGGATCAGATGCATCGGGTATTGGAGGGACTATTGGATCAGTCCGTGGTAGTGTTCTTAGATGATATCTTAATCTATAGTAGGACAGAGGCAGAACACAGGAATCATGTACGGGAAGTCCTAAGACGACTACGATAGTGGAAATTTTACTGCAAGAAGTCAAAGTGCGCTTTTTGGCAGAAAGAGGTTACCTTCTTGGGTCATAAGATCTCATCAGAGGGGATCAAGATAGAAGAAGAGAAGATCAAGGCCATTACTGATTGGCCTCCCCCGAAGGATGCTACCGAAGTACGAGCATTCAATGGATTGGCCAGTTTTTACCAACGGTTCATCCACTATTATGCTCACGTGGCTGCACCATTGACTGACCTCTTGGGAAAGAACTCGAGCTTCCAATGGACCACCAAGCATGAAGAAGCATTCAAGAAGTTAAAGCATATGGTGTCTTCAAGACCCATTCTTCAACCATATGATCCTCAACTACCTTATGTGGTTGATTTTGATGCTTCTAACTTTGCAATTGGAGCTGTGTTGCAACAAGAGTTTCCAGATGGACTACATCCTATTGCCTTTGTGTCTTGCCGACTAAATATAGCTGAAAGAAATTACTCTGCTCGAGATCAGGAAAAACTTGCAATGGTATATGCCACCAAGGTATGGAGGCATTATCTCTTGGGGAAACAGGTGATCATGCAAACTGATCACAAGCCATTGTTGCAGACCTTACACCTAGAGCACATGAAGAGTCGACATCATCGATGGGAAGAGCAACTCCAATTGTTCGACATTAAACTTGAGTACAAACTAGGTCGGTTCCATGTCATCCCTGATGCTCTATCACGACAACCTGATTTGAAGTCTCTTCCTCTCATCACGGCAGCAATCACGACGGTGTCAATTGATCCCAAGATTCATAACGAGTTCCGGTTAGCTCTACAGCAAGATCCCTTCTTCCAAATGGTACACGGTCGTCTGACAGCACGCGACAAGGAGTACAACACCTTCTCCTTCAAGGAAGGCCTTTTATTCCATGAAGACCAGATCTATGTTCCAGCCAAAGGTGATCTTCAACTTGTGCGCCTTCAAGAAGCCCATGATTTACCAATAGCTGGTCACATGGGAGTGGACAAGACCTTGGGCACCCTCCAAAGCCAATGGTGGTGGCCCAACATGACACGAGATGTTTGAGACTTTGTCCGATCATGTGAGAGTTTCCAACGGAACAAGGCCAGCAACCAGAAGCCGAGTGTACTCCTTCAACCACTTGCCATTCCATCCGCTCGTTGGGAGCATATGAGCTTGGATCTCATCACATCCTTGCCAAAGACAAAACAAGGACACACCGCAATTGTGGTGTTTGTGGATAAGCTTAGTAAGCAAATCCACTTGGCACCAACCTGTGATACCGTGGATGCTCCAACCTAAGCACAAATCTACTTCAACAATGTCTTCAAGCATCATGGGATGCCACGTGTACTCATCTTTGACCGTGATCCTCGATTTACCGGGAAGTTTTGGCAAGCACTCTTCAAGATACTCAGCACCAAGCTTGCTTTGTCCACGGCCTATCATCCTCAAACTGATGGACAAACCGAACGCGCCAATCGTACATTGGAAGATATGTTGCGGGCCTTTGTCAATGTCCACCATACCAATTGGGATGAATGTCTTGCAGCTGCAGAATTTGCCTACAACAATTCCAAACAGGCAAGCATTGGATTTTCTCCCTTCTTTCTCAATTTTGGCCAAGATCCGCTTGTTCCAAATTCTCTTCTTGCTCCCCCTCCATCTCAGGTTCCTCATACTTCCACATTCTTGACCACTATATCCCAATCTCTCCAACAAGCCAAGTCTCACCTCCTTGTTGCTCAAAATCGCCAAAAACAATATGCGGACCACTATCATTGAGATCTCACCTTTGAAGTCGGTGATAAATTCATGTTATCCTCTAGTAACCTCCCTCTCCCACTTGATACCCAAGTTCGTAAACTTGCCCTAATTGGATAGGACCCTTTGATATCACCCAAATTGTCTCTCCTGTTGCTTATCGTCTTGCCTTACCTTGTCACATGCGTATCCATCCTGTCTTTCATGTTTCCAAGTTGAAACCCTTTGTTCCTTACCCTTCTTCCTTTTCCTCTCGAGTCCAACCTCCCCCTCTTCCTGTCCCTATCAATGATCATGAGGAGTATGAAGTTGATCGTATCCTTGCACGTCGCCATATTCAACGAGGCCGTCACCAACATACGGAGTACAAGGTCCTTTGGAAAGAGTATCCCCTTCATGATGCCACATGGGAACCTCTTTCTCACCTCCAGAATGCACAAATGGCCATCAAGGAATTCGAAGCTTCACTGGCGACGAGGACGTCACCAACTAGCGGCGGGGGAATATGTAACAATATGGAGTTTAGTGATGAAGTTGGTCGGGCTTACGAAATAGAGAATAAGACAAAATAGCCTAGAATATTCTAGAAGCATCTAAGAAGCTTCTTGGGAAGCTTCCCAACTAGTTAACTTGCGCCCTAAGCAGGTAGCTTCTAGAAGGAAGCTTCTAGAAGCTTCTAACTAGCTTAGCTTGCACGCCAAGTAGGCGGCTTCTAGAAGGAAGCTTCTTGAGAAGCTTCCTAGTTAACTTGGCTTGCACTCCAAGAAAGCGGCTCAAGGAAGCTTCTTGAAGAAGCTTCAAGGGTCTTGTATGCTACCTATAAATACCAAGGCCGAAGCTCATGCTAGGCATTTGGAGTTTTCCCTCATTCAAGTGTCCCAATGTGAGCTTCCATTCTCCTATTTCTCTCCTCGGTTTTGGTCTTTTACATTTGCCTTCTTAGTCCATGGTGCGCTACCATAATATCCATCAGAGGTTTGTCTTGAGTGAGAGACAGGCCGGCTCACAGTTCAACTCATTTGGTGAGAGAAAATTGATTGGTCTACTCACTAGAGTACTTCTTGGCAATAACTCAATCTTGAAGGGCATACCACGATTGGAATGTAATCCCTTTGGCAGATCATCCAAAACAAATCTTCAAACTCTTGAATCATTTGATCAACCATTGCTTGATGAGGCTGTTGACCCTCATCAAGTTCTCCATGTGCAAACAATTTGATCCACACCGCAAAAATAGGAATATCTTCCTCCAAAGCTTGCTCGATGGTTGTTGTAGTGACAAACTTCTCATCTTAGAACTAATTATTCTTAGGTGTCTTACTCAAAAGTGCCAGACAACCTAATCAGTAATTTTCACCTTGTTGTTGTTGTTGTTGGTGTTGTTGTTGGTGTTGTGTTAATTTTCATCAAATCCAATCAAATTGAACCTTATGATATTCAAGCCAAGACAAACCTAGAATGATACCATAGTGTAGAGGTGCCATTACAAACCTCACACACTCCAAATACTCCTTCTCAATCTTGAATGTAGCAAGATGTGAGATACAGAATGTAGAACCTTTTCTACCATCTGCCATCATCAATCTACTTCCAGTTATTAACTTGAAAAAAATATTTAATTCCTTTGCTAATTGCATGGACATGCAATTCTATGAACATGCAATTCTATGAACTTCAAAAATCAACCAAAATCTTACAACTATGATCAAATATCATCCTTGCAAGTGAAGCAAACTTGCATAGATCAAGCCTTCAACCCTATTGGAACTAATCAAATTCCCAATAGATGGCTTAAATTCTCCTTTTGGGATTCTTTGTTTCCTTGATCATCACGCTCCACAAACTCCATTTGGATGATTTGTTGAGATTGTCCATTCTTGAATGTATATTCAACAAACTAGATAGAAATAAGCATTCAGACATATTTTAATGTACATATGGTAAGTGCATTTTTTAAGTAAATTAAAGATGATTGAAATATCTATGGTTGTTCTTGTAGTAGTATGTAGTCGTAGTACTCTATTAGTGTATTTTGTTCAATTTTTTCATTTTAGTGATTAAAAACTTCTACAAGTACTAAAGTGTTTCTTAAATGAATACTTAAACATTTACCCATGAATCTTCAAAGAGACGTAGGTTCATAAGGTTACCGGTACCCTTCCCTCGTATAGAATTGGGTTGTAAGATGTTAAGGAACCTTCTTAAAATTCGAGTAACTTAACTATAAATTAACTTGGCTATGAAGTTAATAGTAATTTCACTAGGAAGTAAGCACACAACCTCAACCATAAAAAAGGGGTCTTCGAGCAATCTAAAGAGTATGAAGTATATTGAACATATATATAGTGTCGCCTTGCTACTGCACTACCTCCTGGGCCTGCGCAGCCCAATCTCCTCTCAACGGGAGAACTTACAAAATCAAAGCAGAAATTTATACCCCAATTTCCCACAGGCTTGATGGGGTCTTCCCATCCTCCGGTTTTCCTACGCGGTCCCCTACTTTATTTCCCAAAGGGCGAACCCAGAAAATCAAGGTAGATTTTTATATCGTCACCTTGATTAAAATTTGCTCGTGGTGTACCTGGCTCAAGGGAGGGTTTAAAGGATATCAATGTAGAAGTGGTTCATAAATACATGTTATGTGAGTGTGTGCCGTGCTAGTTCTTAATTCCTCAAATAAGGGAAGCCTCGATAAAAAAAATATATATATACAAATTTTGATATTACTTACTGTTTCCTTACCTTCCTTACATGAAATTATTCTAGGATATATTCAAAAGCTTATATGTTTCAAACTGTACAGTATTGAAAGTATTGAAGAGAAAGAATTCTTGATAAATTTTTATTTTAGTTACTGTTTTCTTACACATGAAATATTCTAGGATATATTCAAAAACTTATAAGTTTCAGATTGGACAGTATTGAAGAGTAAAAGAATTCTTGATAATTGAACGAACGTGGTTTTCTTTCTTTCTTTCTAGTTGAGGACTAGGCACTTCAAGGAAGAAAGTGTTGACAAGGAAATAGTCTCAAGAGAGAACTGAGCTCTTTAAGAAAAGAATAATGCTTTTAACATGTCACTACAATGTGAAAGAAAAAATAAGCGTTGACAATGAAATGCCCTCATGAGAGAATTGAGCTCTTTAAGGAAAGAATAACGTAGCTGCTATAAGAAATTGAAAACAAGGGTTGACAATGAAATACCTTCAAGACAGAATTGAGCTCTTTAAGGAAATAACAATAATTTTAACATGTTGTTACTGTTTGAAAGAGAAAACAAGTTACAACGTAGATAATTAGAGATAATCCTGCAAATGAGAATGAGAAATTATTTATTAGTCTATGTGGTTCCTTGCTATATTTTGTCTTTCCATGAAAATTTAAAGCAATCAAAGAGATAGTGACTAGAATACAAGAATTTACGGAGAGACAAACAAGTGAATATCTTATTGTGTAGCTTTTTTTAAGTAACATGTGTATATTGGTCTAGAGAGAGCATGGCATTGGTGCAATCCATAATAGAGTAATCACTTTAGTTGAATTTTTTTTGGGTGTTCTGATAATATGCAGATTTTTTGCCTTACATAGTTATAGTACTCTAAGTGCAATAGTATAAATTATCATTTTAATTGTATTGGGTCTTAGACTCATTTTAGCTCTTAGGTTTTATTATTTATTTTAGATACTCTCGTGGTGTGTAGATTGTTTTGTCTTATATAGCTCTAGCGTTCTAATTATAATAGAATAGATTTCTCATTTTGGTGCTAGTTGTGCTTAAGCCTATTTACTTCTTAGGTTTTATCCTTTTGAAAATGGAGTCTCTCCATCTTTCTTGTTATCCTAAAAGTGTTGCTTTTCTTTCTTCCCATTTTATTTTTGTTGCTATGGAGTGTATTTCTGTAATATTTTGAGGACAAGAGAATCTCCAAGAGAAACACAAGAGGAGAAATATAAAGCTTCAACAATCAGTACTCTGATACTCCAAAGGAGCACTTGGTCTTTATTATATAGCAAAGAGGATCCTCTCAAAGAAAGTTTCACACTTGGATCAGATACATGGATTGGTGATATGTTAGCAAGCTCCATCCTAAGATTAGTTACATGGATGGGTGACATGTCAGTCCTTGTCCTATCTGGTTGGTCAAACAAGTTTGACTAGAGTGAATCTCTAGAGAATCTTCTTGTAAGAAGCTCAAAATCACATGGATGAGATACCTTTGGAAAGCTCTCAATGAGACAAGAAGCAAGAGGAAAAGATTAGTCTTTCATCCCTAAAAGAAAGGAATCTTTATATTTTCAAGGCCTAATTCATCTGTTTAGGCCTTTGAAATTGGCTTTGAATTTTTCTAGATGTTTTTGCTCTTGCTTTATTAGTAGAAGTACTCTTTCATAGACACCTTTTTTGTCTCTCCCTTGTACGGCTTGATGGTGTCTTCCGATCCTTTGTTTTTACTACGCGGTCGCCTTTTGCTTTCAATGACACCTCTATTTGATCTACTTAGTCCATCATACATAACATCCTTCCATATTTTATGAAACCAATTTTCACATCTAGATAATATATCTAGCAATTGGTATTACAAATTCTTTGCTTTTACTTTTGGAGAGGTGGACTTCAAGAGCTCTTAAATATGGTATCTTATACCAACTCTCATTTCATAAAGATGTAAGGTATAAAAGTGTTACAATTTACCATTATAGTTTAGTAGAATTTTGTCATATAAATATCATAAACTTGTAAATGATACTCAAGAAATACTTAAAAATTTCATAAAAATAATTTTTAGATGTAGTGTTGCATCTTCTTTCTAGACATTAAGTAGGTTACTCAAAACGTTAGTAAGGTACTCAAAAGTCTTCATTGATGATGAAGTATCAAAATACTTTATTGGGTAGCGAGTGACTTGGCCAATAACTTACTAGTAACATCTCCTCAAAATCATTTGATGATTTAAAAACTAGAAACTAAGTATATATAAATTTTTTATATATTAGGCATTGGAAAATAGCAAGAAAAGTTCCTCCAAAATATTAGGTTTGGACTCTTGTCTAAAAGGAACTTGAAAGAAGAAGGTAATGTTTTTTAATATTAATTAAAAATATATCAAGAGGATTTTATTTTTTCAAACAAGAAAGAAAAGAGATTAAGGATTTGGTATTAGTCTTTTGATATGCAAAATAGAGAAATATAATAAGTAGATTACATTTATTCACCGATAATGTAATAACTATGTGATTTTATTGTAGTATATTTCATATGATTTAATTTTCAGTGATATGTGATTTTTTCCATAATTATAAAAAATGATCATATATTATTTTATATAATAGATCACAATCATGATTTAGGAGAAATTTCTGTTTAAAAATTAAAAATAACAAATAACAAATACAAATAACAAATTTTCTCTATGATATATTTCATGAAGGATCCGGTCAGTCTCTATTAGGAGTGAAACTAAGGCATGTATCAACACTGTAAATGCCTTTTGAGACATCAAGAAACAGTTCTTTTACGCTCAAAAAGAAATTATATCAATATCTGTATGAAGATAAATGGATTATGTGAGATTTTTTTAAATACTATCCATTATTTCTTATTTATCATCTTTTATTTTATTTTATATGAATATACTATATTTAAGCTAAACAACCATTAATCTAAATATTATGTGTATTATATGTTTGCTCTTTCTTTATGATGAGGTAGTTGCAGTTAGTATAAGGTTGTAATAGCAATAGTAAAAATAGTAAAATCATTATTTCACATTATAACCTGATCCGCATATTTAGTAACAAGGGTTATTACTTAGAACCGCATGAACTGATTAGAATTTTCTTATACTATTATTTGGGGACTCCTGTCCTCTAGCACAATAAACAGCCGTGCTTCATTCGGTTAACTAACCGTAAGAGTCTAACGTCATATGGCTTGCAAGTTGTAAGACAGCAAAGTTCAAATTCAGGGCATAGTTCCGGATTCCAATTTTGGGTAAAGTTCCAGTTCTGGATCAGATTTCCTTGAACCATAGGGGCCAACTTTTTTTTTTTAATTTAGTTTTTAATTTTTAATTTTTTATGATTTTTTTTTTCAATTCTTGATACTCAAGCATAGCTTAAAAATTCAATTTGTAATTTTTAATGGACATCACATTACATAAAGAATTAAAATCAATAGTGTTAATCTCTTCACTGCATTTAAATGTTTAAAAATACCAAATTCTTTGATATTTAGTTTTCCAAATTTTGTTATTGAAAATTTTAGAAATGTATTAATAAATAATGACAATCCTCCTGATTTCAAAAGTCTACTCAATTCATCTGAATCTAGGATAGTCATTTATCAAATGAGTTAAATCTTTGATTTCACATCTTATAGCTTCACTAGATAAGCAAGAGTACAATATGAAGATGAGTCATTAAAATCCTGTATAATATCTTGAATGGTAGGTTCGATGCTGTCATAAATCATTAAAATTTTGTTGGAGTAACTTGAATTCTGACTTACATACTTTTATAATCAATTAAATCTTATGATGTATCTTGATATGTTGTTTTACATACTTTCATCAATGTGTAATTTCTTATCGTCTCTTTATTTTGACTCTTAAAAATGAATTTTATAACCTCATGCAAACTTAAACAACATGACCATTAGAAATGAAGTCTATAATTCTTTCAAATTAAAGGAGATCTGAATCTTCTTAAGACATTGTTCCACATTCCAAGAACATTTGTTAAAATCATCCATGACATTAGATAATAATTAGTAGTCCTTAAGATAAGAAAATATTCAAGTTTGATGACTCTCCTCTAAATATTTATTTTTATTCTAAATAATTTTTATCTTCTTTATTTTTCTATCATATAAACCATCCGACATTAACTATAGAATGATATTCTGTATATAAGTAAAGTTTTCTTTTCTAATTTTCTCCGCATGTAAAGATATATCTGGAAATCAATAATCCTTTTCCCCAAAATGTAGATATTTATACCCATTTCTTATCAATAGTTCTAAACTATAAAACTTAATATTTATATAAATACTTTACTTTTGGTGACATAAGTACTCTATTATAATTGTTCTTGACTTCCTTCTTAACTCATAATATTCATAGTGAATTAAAATTTAAAAAAAACATGAAAAAGTGGAAGAACAATTGGACTCGTGGAGGTTCTCTTTGTACTCTCATTTCCATAAGAGCATTGGATGTTCGGGAACAATCATCAAGAACATTCAACAGGAATAGATCACCATACTATGGTTTTTTACATCCTCCTTTACAATATCATTCTCCACAAAATAAGTTTCAAAATCGTATGCTCTCACACAATATAAAACTATATGTTATATATTAAAAGTCCTTGTTACAAGTTTCCATATTTTCTGAAAATAAAAATCATAAAACAGGTTCAAAATTAAATGCATATCATATGTAGGATTTAAATTTGGATAAGAAAACACATGATATACCTTTTAATTATCTTGCTAACTAATTACTTTTTGGACTTTGGGAATCTGAGTAAATATTGAATCCGCTAGAATCTTATGTCTATATCGAAGGTATACAGTAAAAAATATATGACATATCATTCAAAGATCTTGGTAAAGTTCTTCTTTGATTAGCTTTAGTTAAAAATGAATGATATACCATTCCAACATTTAGTTCAAATTTTGCTTTGCTTGACCATTGAACTCAATGTGTAAACAAGATTTTGTATTCATTTCAAAGACTATAATATCAAAGATCCACTTGAAAGACAAATGAATTATTTATTTATTTACTTAGAATTATATTTCTTAGTGGTAGAGGAGTGTTTATGTATCGTCCCGCTTAGGAGCGTGAGTTTATTTGGCACCTTCGTTGAAATAATTGACAAAATCTTAAACCAAAGTTGCTCCTTTCTTCTTGTGCTAATATGATAGTAGACTTATGAATGTTTTATTTTAATGTATATTTCCTATTTATCATTCTCTACTCTTACCACTCCCTATCTGGATAAACTTCTCATCACTAGATTCAAAGAAGATTTGGGTGTATTCTAACGATTGTATACACTCCTACTAGCATTCATCGAGGTGCATCTTCTTGGTATAAATAGGATAAAAGGATTCTCCTTTTGAAGTGAGGGTACTAGTGCTTGATCTTAAACTTCTCCTTTGATTGAGGCTTAAAACTTTCACCGTTAAAAAGCACATGTTACTTGAGGTGGTGAGAGTTAACTCTCTATGAGCAGAGTCCACTCAAGATAACAACTAACAATGGTCGATTATTCGTCGGAGAAAGAACATGGTAAGTCTTTATTGACATCGCAAATTCCGCTGCTTGAGAGAATGAGCAGTGCTTTACAAAATTCCAGGGCGTCCCCGGGGAGGTGTTCAGTGTTGAGTACAAGCATAGATCCCTCGATACCCTCACCATCACTCGAAACGGAGAGAGTTGGGCTTTCTCAGCAGAGCAGATGGTCAACGTCATGTAAGAGGTGATCAGATGGGATGATTAGATGAATGAAGCAGATTGAATGAAGCTAGAAGGCATGAATATTCAGGATCCCCGTAAAGTCAGTGTCAACATTCCAGGGCATTCACCTAGAAATAATTTCTTGGAGTCCTTGGTTAATGCCTGGGAAATTCTGGCTAATGGGATTATTCTGTCAAAGATTTCTCTGAGGTTTAACAGTCGGCGAGGATTGGATAAGACCTAGCAGCCTTTGAGAAAGTCCCAGCTTGAGAAAGTTCGCACGGAGAAACACTTTTAGGAGCCGTTCCATAGAAGATACCGTTTAACATAGACGAAACTCCTCGCAGAAACTGATGGTCCAACTCTGAAACCAAGTGAACGGGGCTGAAAGATTATAACATGAAAGACTACAGTCCTTCATTCAATGTCGCTTGCTTCCAACGTTGACTTTATTGATTCCAGTTTACATGATCCCTTAGACACCTCATCTCTACAGAGAACACGTATATGAAGTTGCAACAAACACCTTCTCGGTTCGTTTCATATAAGATCCTTGGGATGCATTATTTGAACGGATGAATAGATTTTCGTCTCAGGACCTTACATATCGAAAACCATGATGAGAGATAAAACGACGATTACATTGCAGCGAAGGAATCATACGTGGCAAGGAGCAAGGCAAACCTTCCACAGAACGGTGGCAGAGCTGGAAGCGGATGTCTCCGCAGGGTTCAAAATCTCGTGCGAAAACAAACCGCTGGAGTGCCACACAACAATCACACTCCAATCGAAAATTTTCAACTACCCCACTAATGAGTATTTGGGGATCATTTAAGTATTATAGTGTAGATGAGGTTTCCGAGACTGGGGTAGGATAACAAAGTTTGACCGAGGAGAATTTTAATAATCAAACCTAAGACGATCCTATGAGGTATCCCCAACCGGAATCTTAAGGTTAAATCAGAAACTTGCCCGGAAATAAAGTTTAGTAGCCATTTGGGGTATTCTAATTCTCAGTGTATCAACGCAGGATGCTTCCATTCCCATTCGAAGGAAAGCACGTCAGCAGCACTCTGGACATAAGTTAGATGGGTGTAGCTTACAAAGCTTGGAATCAGTCAGTGATCATCTAGCTTCAGATGAGAAAGACCAATCAATCTGTATCATGATTCAAAATCAAGTCACGACCTCAATTCCATAGCTCTCAAAGATTGACCTCTCAAACTGCTCAGGTGCCATCCTTCGTCTCAAAAAGAAAGTTTGTTATTGTTACTGAAGGGAGGACTCAACACTGAATTTTCCCTATGATTACAGAATTCCGTATGCGTGTTTCCTAACTTGAACTATCATCATTTCCTAACTGAGTGGCAAAAAAATTTACAGTTTAAAAAGGACTTGGCTACACTGCAAACTTATATACAACCAGGACACTATGCAATGCTTATAGCTCGCTTGACAGTTACTGCATAAACCTGCTTCTTTGGCACCGTCACTGTGAGAACACCATTTTCGACCTTAGCTTGAACTTCTTCTACCTTGGAATTGGGAGGAAGCTGAAACCGTCTCAGGAACCGACCTTGTGACCGTTCCAATCTATGCAGCGTTTCAGGCCTTCCCCCATACTCGTGCGTGCGTTGCCCACTGATCTGGAGTATCCTGTCACCTTCTAACTCCACTCTCACGTCTTCCTTCTTGAGACCTGTACTCAATAACACAAAACAACATTGTCAGGTTTGATCCCAATTCAGCCTTCAGTGTTCTTCTCCTTCAACTCCAGGCACTATGATGTTCAGTTCAAAATGAACTCAGAAGAGAGGTTTCAACCAGCTAAATTAAAACTTCACTGCATCAACTTCAGAGCTGGCTATTCTGTAGCATAATTCTTTTTCTCAAAGAAAAAGCCTCCATTCAGGTGATGGATGCTGCTGATGCAGATAAAAAATGAGCTCTTGGAGCATTAAACACTAGCAATGAAAACCTCCCCACTGAACCCCAAACGCAGTTCACCATTAAAATGTGCAGGAGACGACATTTACTACCTAATTGACTTTAAGAAGAAAACTGAACCTACGATTTTAAAGGAGACACGCAAGGATTGGTAAGGAACTGAGCTTCATCTGTCATGAAACTGATCCGTCAGAGAGAAAAAGATCGTCCAATTATAGTGTCAACAAGAAGACATGATGGAGATCAGGAGAGTAGCTCTATTTCTCCCCCGCGATAAGGACCCATGTTGAAAGGATACTTGCATTAGGACCAAAGGACAAACTAAAACAGAAAGCTGGCTCCGAGGCAGGCCAATTTGAGGCTTGACGTAAGTACTGACCACGGGAATAACACGAAGGAAAAAAGGGACTCACCGGGCATGTCTGCTTTGAAGACATGGGCATCGTAGGTCTCAACCCAGTCCACCTGTGTAGCTGCAACCGCCCGCCCATCCTGTTGGATCGATTGTAAAGCAGGTGATGCATCCAATAGCTGGTTCCAGAGTTTGACAACAACATTAACATCCCATAGAGCGCTGTTGCGACCAAGGTAAGGGTAGAGGGTCTTGAGTCCAAACGACTCTCCGATTGCTGTCAGCCCAGAAAACGAAGACCGTATCGATTGAAACTCGCATGGCCCGTCTGTCGTTGTTACCATTCCAATGATGATGATAAGAAAGAAGACTGATGCAATGAAAGGACTGCACAACCAAGCAACTATCAGCAGAGCGAGCAGAATAGGTCCAGGTCGAGGATTTGCTTCGACGAGCTCTTCCGGCGGTCTCTCTTCGTATATTTCCTCTTTAGGATATACTTCTGTATCAAAATCCTCATCATCTATCTCAATCAGACGAACCATCGGAACCCACTCCTACTCCTCCCTCGACTGATAGTCAACTGTATGATTCCACTTCGCCCCTCGTGAATGACAAGAATCTCCCTGGAAACACCAAACTCCTTCCTCCTCTCCACCTCCGCCTGAAGTTCGAGAGTCCTGATTGTGTCAGCTTCAACGAGACAGTCCATCCATCTCTTCATGTAACCTCCCTCGGAGAAAGTTTGAGAAGCATTTCGGGGTGAATTGGGATAGCTATACAGTAGTGTAGTTGTGGACTGACTTCAGCAACTTTAACTGACGGAGCAGACAGATAATCGTCATCAACCAACTACCCCTCGCGCGGTGGCAATCTGTTCTGGGAGTCTGGGCCCGGTGAACTTCTGCGCTCTTGCAGCAACCACGGTCGGTTGGCTATGGACGGTGGGTTAATTTCGTGGTCGAGTATTGGAGCTTCCGGATTTTACTTTTCCTTTGATTTGGAGGCGCCTGTCATTGCCCACATTCATGTCATCTCAGTGGTAAATGTCGTACATTCACCCCTCTCTCTTCCCATCTCTTCTCGATAAACATCGGTTCTCCAGCTCCCCCCCACAAGTCAGCGAACGACATGAATGAAAATCTTTTGCAGCAAGTAATTCAGGTGGGTCCAATTTCGGCAACTGCAGAGTAGCACGACATCCTGTGGGTCCGTGCAGAGTAGCACGACATCCTGTGCATTGTTTCTGCTTTGACCCAATTTCGTCTGTTTGTCAACTTGAAACTTATTCACGCCGATCTAGACATTTTCATTGTGTTGTACTGGACTTGTGAGTTCACAACAAAAGGAAAAATGACCTGTCTCAAGATTTGACAAAAAATTTATCGATGGTTGTTGTGGACACGAGGTGTAGTCTGTGGAAGAGTTTCACCACAGGGCAATATATGTATGTATTGCGATGGGGATACAGCGCATATCAAGAGTATTTCATTAGAGTCAAATTTGGATAGTCCTGCATCTACACACGTTGTTTGTAGCAAGTAAAAGGGCGACCGCGTAGGATAACAAGGAGAGGAGAAAACCCATCAAACCGTACATAGCAGGATAAAACATAAAAGGTAACATGGAGCTAAGCCCCAATATAAGTGGGATGAGAAATTTATCCTATTACACCTAAGATATCTAAACTGTGCAAATCGTCAGCATCATCATCGGGTGTTATTGTTCTTTATGAATTGCAGTGCTCCCTAAAGAGAAGCGGATACAGGCTGTCTAAAATACATTGCATTAGATTATGAAAATATCTAAGCTATACAAATCATCATCTAGTGCTATTGTTCTTTGCGAATTGCAACCTGTTCGCTGTCTAAAATACACTGCACTAGATACAGTGAAGTCTACTAATGTATTACATAATTCACTTGTAACACATGATTCGATCAGATTCTTTTAATCGAATCGAATCAAATTCAAATTCAAATTCAAATTTTCCCTCATATTCTCTGGTTCATCCATGAAAGCATTGATTCTTGATCAGATTTTATATTTTTCTGATTAATTCATCGATTTGGTCTATCATTGCGGTGATGGATAAACAGCTAATAATTGTGTATCCTGATGCTAGAACTCTGTGGATGGTTAGCTAAATTTCGCTAGAAATTGAACCCAGATTTCCTTTTCTGACTCAAAATGCATACGAGGCTCATCGCGAGATATGTGTCCTAGAAAAGTAGCTAGACTAATAGAGTTCAGAAAAGCATTTTATGCAAGTACTTGAAGGAAATATGTTTCTGAAGTTGAATGGATTAAATTTATTGTCAACCATATGTTTTAATTTTGGATATTTTTTAGCCCATTTTGATGAGTTTATCGAAAAATGTGCTCTTGAAGGATAATTATTGAATATTATTCTCCCTTTTCTGAGCTACTGTAACCAAAAAAAATAGATTAGTTAAAAAAGTATCAGGAGAATTTTAACCTACATAGTACAGTGTAGGAAAATAAGATTAACATATGATTTGCTTCAAATGTAAAAGATATCTTATCTTAATACTAAAATTGAAAAGGTACATGTAATACAAACATGAAATTGCTTGTGTTGTGTGATGATTATTTTCCAAAGTTGATTAATTTTTTATAATTCTACAAGTAGCCTGATAATATTTCCATTTGTAAATTCTATGAAAATTGGATCAAAGAGAATATCAAGTTTTTGATAGTACCTAAATTTTCAAATCTCTATAATTTATTCTAAATTTGGGATTAATTATACTTAATTGTACGTAACTATGGTTTTAGACACTTAATCACTCTATTATTAGTCCGTACTCTCTTAACTAAAATGCATATAAGCAAATAAGAAGTTCTCCAGGCTTCAAATCTTCTTTGAGTCGTTCTAGTTGACTTTAGCTTTACAAGATTTGTGTTGTAGACAAATATTTACATCTTGCATAGGGCATTTCAGAAGTCTACGCATCACGAAAATATTTTTTTCTTATAGCTGCCTCTCGTTTCTGCCAAATCACCATGACCTAAGGATGGATTTTTATAGCGTCCATATTGGTTTTATTTCCTCTTGGTTATTTACGTTTGTCAATATCTTCTCCCATTTGACCTAGTAAAGCCGTCCATATTATAATAATATTGTGAGTCCAAGTCAGCAATACAGAATTGATGCACCTGTTTACATCATGAGTTTTCGGATATTCACATGATGTGATCGACTTAATTTGGCTAACTTGATTGGACAAAATTAATGTGCTGAATATTATGCCTTTCATGTTATTTCAATGTTAGCTCAACTTTTAGAGATCGATGATAGTTGAAACATTTTGGGACGGAAAATTTTTATACAGATATCGCGATAAAAGATTTATAACTATATAAACGACATTGGAATATATATATATTGGATAAAACATGCTATAGGTATTTAGGTGTTATTTCACATACGAATGGCACAAAAGACGTCTTCATGACGCTGGACCCTATAAAGCTTTTAATCATGATATACACAATGCAGTTGTTAAATTAAATTAATGCAGAAGTTAAATTAATCTGGATGAGCATGTAATGAAGGTACTGTAGATTATCAACATGGACGGAGAAAGCCTGGTACTTCCGTCGAAACAGCCGGAGGCGGAGGAGTTCTTTGTGCTCGTCTCGCAGGAGCACGACGGAAAGACTTTAGGGTGGTCGGGACGGCAGTCGGTCAAGCTTGATTTCCCATTCGCTCGCTCTTACACCTGCGAGATCTTCGACTATTTTCAAAAGCTGTGTCATTTCTTCGACTCTGGCTCGATCGAGGCGCGTTTTACAGCAAAGAGGAGAGGATTCGGTCGCCACAAGCACTTTTACGATCGACATTCGGGATTTCTGCGAGTCCATCGATCATGGTACTATTGTAGCCTCGCTGAGCCCTCGCGGTGGTTGCGTTTTCTGTGGTTTCGATTTCTGATGGTTCTGGAATAGACGTGCATTGTTGGACAGCAGAAGTAAGAGTTGGCGAATTTGAGTCGACGGAAGGACTTGAGTATTTTGAATCAGGTTCAGCTGAGTGAAGCAAGCAATTGTATGTTTCTTTCTCTTTCAAGTGAATTTTGGTCAAGGTGAGGAGATCGAAGCAGATTAGTAATTTTGTTAGGGAAGTTTTTGTTACTCGAAATTGGGGTTCGCCACTGTTTCCTCTCTTCAGATTTGACTACATGATCAGATCTCTAGTTGGCGTTTTAAAAGATCACGGGTTGTCCCTTACCTGTCAGCTCTTTTATCATTCTTTTAGTTTTCCGTATCTTTTGATTGAGTGAAAGATCTTCAGATCCACACATTGCTTCGTCTTTGGAAATTTATTAACTGCTTTATCTGCCCTCACGGGTGACACACTAATTGGCATTGGACATCTGAGATCTAGTTATTGCACTGGGTGCATGGTACGAAGTTGCTTCTTGGAATGAGATGCACAGTGTGTCAGTGAAATTCGGTTTCAAGTGTAATGATCTCAGAGTGTAGGTTTCTCAGCTGTTGAAACCACACTTGTCTCCGAGATATCTTATCAGTTATTTTAAAGCATTGTTTGCTAACTCTCTGGATCTTGTGTGACAGGCATCTTCTGTGACTCCCATTAGTAGTCCTGTCTCAGAGTCATTCTACCCAATTTTGGCGGTGTTTCTCCTGACAGTTGGTCTTGTTTCAACGGCATCCTTCTTCATGTAAGCCCACTCATGCATATATTTTATGATTCCTTTCCAACTTCTAGTTATAGGAGGTTGCAGACTTGACCATCTCGGGTCATGTACTAGCTGATGTTTTTTGAATGTAGTGGTTCTTCAGTTTGTCCCTGTACTGGATTTCTCTTGCTACCATTTCCATCTGATCATCATAGTTTAGGCAAATGCTGGAATATGTGTACTTGTCTTAATACCGAAATGAATGCACTTGCCTTTCATGGCACTCATGCATATACTTTGGCAAATTGAGTATATGGTAGATTGTATGTACTTGTCTGTACCAAATTCAGTCCTGGTTCTGTTTATATGTGGTTACTCATACCCATACCTTCTATAATTTGCGCCGGATATTAGCCTGGCGTTGAGTGCTTAAGCGTTGTTGTATGTCTAATCAGGTTTACCTGCAGTAAATGTGTTCATGGGTTTCCTTCAATCTCGTTATAATATACAGGAGGATACTTTGTGTGTTCATTTTTGTTTGCAATTTGGATACATAGTCATGTCCAATTTATGTTTTTTTAAAGTACTCAAGTCGATACAATTTTCCAGTTTTGTTCCTGTTTATTTGTAATTACCAGGTTGATTAATTCTTTACTGGTTTGATGCGAATGTCTTGTTTTGATTCTTTTCAGTTAAAGCTACCAAACCGCTCGTAATGGGTACTTGTCCCCACTCTTTCTTCTGGAGACTTCTTTTGTAATGTGTGAAAGTCCGTTTTGTTGAAACGCCTAACAGATACGAAGTGACAACGTCAAAGTTCAACCGAAGTATCGGTCGCGAGATTGCCACTGGAGGGTTGGCATCTCTCTTCTTGGTAAGTTTCTGAGAATGATCTTGTTTCTATTGAGCAAGTTTCTATTTTGAAGCTTTCATTCGTCCCATATCATTTAGCTTCATCATAAAAGCTCAATCCGAGGTGTCGGCCGCAGAATTCTTACTGGATGGTTGACATCTCGTTCGCTGTCAAGTTGCTTAGAGTGATCTTGATCTTGTGAGAAAGTTTTGCATCTGCAAGCTCCTCTGTCCTGCCGTATCACGTTCTACGTCGGAGATAGGCAAAGATTACCCATGGGACTTGCGACCCTTTCTGCGATACTTATGTCATTTGTAACGTTTTTCTTCAGGGATTCGGTTCTCTCTTTCTACTTCTATGGACGGGAGTGTACGTCTAGAAGGAAGGTAGAAAGCGGAAGTTAGCTCAAAATTTTGCCGAGTTCTGTGCTATTATATATCTGAGACTTGTGTAGTTTTCAGTGATGATCACGATCATAAAGCTGAAGCACACCTTACAGGAGAAAATTGAAATAATAAAGAGGTACGAATTCTTTTACGTTTAGGATTTGGCTCGACCTCCATTTCTCGTAGGTCTAATGACCAAAGCTCGTCAGGCCCAAGCTTGTGGTCCTACTTCAATTCCTATAACTATCCGTGAGTTCCTATCAAGGAAGTCCTCAAGGGACATGTTGGACTTCTCCAGGCTGAGGCCTTCTTGTCCTACACTAGTTCCCGAAAATTTCATTCATCTCCTACTCCTATTCGCAGATATTTTATCATCTCCGACAGACTTGTAATCTTGCTGTAAGAAGTCGTTGGCTCATGAGATTGTGAAGTACCCAGGAAGCTCCAGTAACAAGGTTCTCTAATCTCAATAGTTTTTCTCTTACTCATACTCATATCGTGAGCTGAGCTTATTTGCTATGGAGAAAAGAGAACAAATCGCATCAAGGATCAGTCTTTGAGTGGGAACTACACATGTCAACCATCACATTTTATGTTATATTCACTCCCAAATTACTACACCTGTAGGGTTCTCTAAAACTAAAACTAAAATCAAGGCAATTCAAATCCTAGAGTTAGTGTCTACATATAAGTATACTTCTCCGTACAGATTACGATATTTGGAGACTTAGAATGGAAATGATATGCAGGATAATTCATGTTTCATTTATCCAAATGATGCTGATACTCTCTGTGTAAGTGGATAATCAATCAGTGAATCAAGTGAATATTTAAGAACTATCCAATTTACTTAGTGTAATCCATAGGTTCAATTTATTTTCACATGAAATTTTGATGTAAGAAGTCCAAAATATCATAAAAATATGCAGCAAGGAACTCTAAATTGTTAGTGTACGCAAAATTGCCAACATAACAAAGATGAAGATTTTAACTTCTATTTTACGTGCAAGAAGTAATCCTACATCGTCTCCCTTCTTTGGCAGAAAATATTAAGTAGGACGTACAAAGCTACAATCAAGGGAAGCGACACACATACGATAACAAGAAGGATGCTACAATTATTCAAGAGTTTTGTAGAGATTGTATTCTAGTCTTACAAAAGACTCCAGCATCTTCTTTGAGATAACCTAAGATTGTTAATCTTAACTCATGCTTTTGATTTTATTCTTACGAATCTTAGAGTCTGTTTACACAAGCCCTTATGTTTGCAAAGACTACTTTAGCATCAACTTATAGGGTAGCTAGAAAACGCATTATCTTTCACTTCAGAATAGAAACCCCTAACTCAATATTGCCTTTTTCCCATGTTCATTGGTCACGGTAATTAGTCATGACCACGATGTCCCCACTACAAAGAGAGTATCAATGTGAAATTTAAGAAGCGCCACGCTCTGGAGAGTAACTAAGAACGTATCATTTATATTTCAAATATTTAACAAAGTCGATAAAAGTGGATTGGATGTACCTCAATCAATCTTCAGGAGGTATCGTAGTTAGAGATAGCGGGATTTCCAAGCACAAACCCATAGTACTCCATTGCCTTGAAAGCGAGAGCTCACTCCCAAGTTTTGGTTCCATAACGGAACTTACTTAATGGGTTAGTCAGGACTGAACTATGACAAAACGTTAGTGCTAAGGGTAATGCTGCTCGTATCCAGCCACTTTGGCATTGCTGTATAGGGCGGCTAGTGAAATTGCATTTTTTTAAGCCACCAGAATGTTCCCTTGTTTACATTAGTTACAGAACCCTGCAATTCTGAGCATCATAGCCATTCCTAAGGTCTTTGATTCCTTTACTTTGATAATTTTAAATTACCAATGAACACAAAGTTGCCATATTGTTGTGGGCTTAGTATCTTTTGAAAGTATGTCCTTAGACGAATCTGGATTGTTTGAGAAGAGAAATATAAAAATATGAAAAGGTTGACAAGGAGATACAGATTTCTTCCCATACATCTGAGAGATGATAACGACACTAAACTCTCGGCAATTTGCATACTTAGAGCCTTTGTTCTAAGCTCATCACGCAAGGAGTGTTGGTCGTCACTAACATCCTCTGCTACATATGTTTGATCTCAAGTTGAATCTTTGACTTTAGATCCATCCATGCTCTTTACAATATACTGCATTTTCAGCATGTGCCAAGTAAAATTCCTCTCATACTGGCCTTCAAATCTTCTACTTCTACGCTGAAATTACACTTTCGGGTGGGTACTCCCAATGCCTGAGAATAATATGTAGTTGCAATTAGCTTAATTTGTGCCAAGTCTGTCCTGAGTCCCTATCGTTCCTCCAGTTCCTTTAGTGGGTGTTCAGTTTTAACGTGCACTGAGCTAAAGTGTTGTTCATAGGAAGGTCCTTGTTCCGCTCAGTGTCTCCCAGAACATTTTGTAAAGGTTAGTCGCATTGCTGCGAACCTGTATCAAAAGAGCTCGTCGAGAAGCGTTAGATAACGTTTTCGCAGACCTTATGCTAACCTGGTTTGCAAGCATTCGGAATCGAGTTTCAGAGCAAATGGGAAATGAGACTGTGTTAAGTAATAATAACGGATAATGATAACCTGATTTGGAAAGAATGATGAGAAAAAGGCGACCGCGTAGGAAAACCGAAGGATGGGAAGACCCCATCAAGCCGCACAAGGGAGAGACCAAAAAGGTGACATGGGGCTAAGCCCCAATAAAGCCCCAATTTGGAAAGAATTGGAACCGAGTTTCGGAGCAGTCTACGTCCTGTTACTACGGTGTATGTCCTTACCTATACATTGCTCCTGAGTTGATTAGTCGTGTCCAGTGGAAAAGCTCAACATTCCAGTGTTTCGAACTTTCAATTATCTTTGCTTTTTGACTCGACAACATTTTTGATCCTTCAATTGCAAAGTTCGCCAAGCACGTACATTGTTCTTTGTAGTACCTGCATACGGAAGTTTGCCGTTCAGAACATGCTCACATAAGAAGCTTCCAGATCAATGTCCTGCAAGCGACTTCACTTGCAAGTTCTCCATATGAATCTCTGATGTTGCTTTTCCAATTATATCTTTGTACCGCTACTGCGAACGGCTTCTGCTCCTAGTACTCAAATTATTTTACCGCTACCGCTATCTACTGTATGATTGTTAATTATATATATATATCTGCAGTTCAACATTCGATGATATTACCCTTATATGAATCGTTTTGTAATCCATCGTTTTGATATTACCCTTTTTGACTGTTTCGTTTCGTGTCTGATGTTTTCATGATCATCACTACTGTAAAGGTAGTGATCATCAACTGTAAGAGCTGGTGCAATTGGCAAAGCAACTTGCAGCACACGGTGCACAAGTAATCATAGCAGATATCCATGAAGACCTGAGAGAGAAGTTAACCCATGAAATCGGACGCACAGCCACTCTAACGAACGCACGGATGTTTGTTTCATCGGAGGAGGATGTGGCTTCCACGAGGACTTCGCCATCACTCGATTCCGCAAACCCGACATTTATGTTCAAGAATGCTGGAAACGTCGCATCCCTAAAAGACTCTTACACGACATGCATATGGCATCCTACGACCGTCAACGTCAACGTCCGCGGTCTTTTTGTGTGGTATAAAACTCGCTGCTCGTGTTATGATTCCTCAAAGGAATGGAGTCACTCTCTCAGCCGGTAGCTCCGCTTCAAAAGTCACACCAGCAGCGCTCATTAATCTACAACGTTAACAAGATGCATAACCTCCGGCATAACCAAGATTCCTGCATCCAACTTGGGAAAGCATGGAATTAGAGTGTACTCCGTGGCACCTCATGCTGTACCGACTAAAATGGTCGTCCAATCAGGAAGAGATCGAGGCCTGAAGGACCTTGATTTGGAGGCCCGCAGAGAAGGAATGCGGGGACATCTCCCTTCTTGCTGATAAATGTTTTAGTCCCATGGATGTTTGCCAAATCCGCCTTCTTTTTTTGTGGTGACGACTCTGGATTTTTTAGTGGGAAGGTTGTGCTGGGAAATGGTGGATTCCTCAACCATGCTGTAACGAATATAAAGCTCACGTTCCGCCCCAAACTGACTCTGCGCTTATTAGTAGGGAGAATGTGATGTTAGATGGTGGATTCTGCAACCATGTTGTTGTGAATGTAAAGTTCACTTCCCGCCAAACTGTAGTTGTTTGGGCTTGATAAATTGGGGATTTGCAAATGCTAGTGGTAGAAAGCCTTCTTCTCATTGATAAGGAATGTATTGTGGAAAAGTTGCACTTGAAGTTCAACAGAATTCGTCATCGGTTACATCCATATCAAAAGATTGAAACTTGCTAGTTGAGCAGATGAAAACGTTGCAATATATACATGTGCTTATCGATGATCACTTCATCACGTTGAGTCCACAGAAATTCTGAAGCACAAGATTAGTGAATTTCACGGCACCGGTTAAACTTTATACGCATGAGAGCTAGAGTGCTATTTTTTCCAAATTAATTACAAAGCTAATTGTGGAACCGCTAACAACCTACAGCACCATGAAGATAAAACCTTCATGGCGTAACTTCCATGCTGTTGTAATTTCTAACTATGGTAGCTGTACTTCTTGATATGTCTACGGGATCACGTAACCATTTCAAGTTTCCCTTTCTGCAGCGCAGAAAGGGGAAGTTGTATATTCGTTCATGTGACATGATTATGTCTTTGCATGGTCCATTTGGTGATACATATGGTAAAATATTGCTTCTGAAGAAGACACTAACGGGCCTATATCTCCTCCAACTTCAGCAATAACGTACATTGCATCCTACGCCAAACGTACGTCAATTGACTCGATTGCTTTTGAATGTTCTATTTGAATATGATAGAATCTGAACATGATATATTTATTACAAAATCCATAATTGTGAAGAGTAATCGCACAGTTGGTGCATAGCCCTAAGCTCAAGGGGTTGAAGACCGGTAGATCTTCTCTGCACCTGGTTCACTAGACTAGTTACATAGTTCAATCTATCTTGTTTTGAGACAAAGAGCTGATAAATTTTGCGACCTCCAGTTCCATCCAGATAAGAGCTAAGCAGACCAGATGTAACTGAACATAACAGATTAAGTGTTTTAAACGCTAATCATTCTCGTTTACTTACTTAGCGAGTTGCTAATTACAGGGTTTAGACTTTAAGGTAATAGCACCCGTTTGTTCTCGTCTCTGGGAAAGAGGACGGGCCGCTGTGTACTCTGTGATTCAGCAGCAGCAGTCTCCTCTGCCTGTTTTGTTGTGCAACAAGGTCCAAGCTTTGGAATTCCTCATAGGTTAGAATCTGAATTGTTGTTTGCTCATTGTTGCAACCGTAGACGAGGAGGAGAGAAGATTGAGGAGAGCGAAGGGAAGGGAAAGAACTGGACAGTTGAGAGAAAAGAAAGACGAAGAAGAAGAAGCGGACGTTTTTGAATGTGTCGAGAATTTGAATTTGGAACGACGAGGTAGAGAGTAAAAGTAGAGAGGGAGATGATATAGGGAGAAGAATAGAATGAAGCGTGAATTGGGAATTTCGAATTGAGGATTGAGGGGGGAGGGAAAAGAGAGGAAGGAGACGCGGCCAGTGGGCCGTAGGTGGATGGGGCAAGCTGGCGACCGTGAGGGAAGCCGTGGTGGTCTGCTCCAGTGTAGATGCAGGAGTCACATTATGGGATGCGTCATCGGGAGCCCTTCTTTCGCATTTGAGATCTTGTGCTACACCACGTAATGCGCTCTGTCCCGTTGGTCCGCACTTCCTTGCGGCTTCCCAGTCTCTTAAGCCTTCGTCCTCCTCCGCCGGCGGTGCCATATTTTTTTGGGCATGGAATAAGGTAGGGTTTTCAATTCACGACTTCCCTATGAAGCTACTGGTGTCCGGAACAGTGTCTGCAGATTCTGAATGTTAAATTGAAACTGCTCAGTTTTTGCCCTGTCTAAAAGTCATGTTTTAGGGTTTCTTCCACCAGTTGAACCATCATCATGTGCCTCGTGTGCTTTTTGAGGATGTAAGCATTGATGAATGCATGGCTGCATATTTTACAGAACCAAGTTGCTTGTAAGAGCTATCCTGTCGAACCAATTGTACCATTAGCATGTACGAGCGAAGGATCCTATCTGGCCGGGGGCGGGTTGTCAGGCCGCATTTATCTATGGGAGGTAAGGCATCGTCTCCCGTTCAGCCTTCTAATACGTGAATAAGCCGAAAATCACAAGGTAACTGTTAAAACTTGAATCTCCTATTTGACACCTGAACCCAATTTCTATTTACGTACAGGACATAACGAATTGGGGTCTTTCACCGGATCTGTGTTAAGTATCTACGTCGTATAACCTCATATTGTGGTTTAGCTAATCTCGAGACCGACTTTTGAAAAACAAGTCTGCCGAATTCAGTTAGAAATTTCATTATCCACTGTTTGTTCAGCGCAATTTTTGGAAGTTCTATGGAGTCCTCGTAATCCACTGTTCCTTTTAGTAACTCCCCACCGGAGATAATCTATGGAGGTTGCAATGGAGGCTTTTTAGTTGATGCAGCCTCTTACTCACAGGGTTTTATGACAGATAATAGTAGCAGCCCGGTCGAGTCCATGGTGAAGGACAACGTTGTTTTCAGTTGAACTGTGAATTTATTCTGGTCAATCCTGAGCCATTGATTACTTTTGTTGACGTCTCAACCTTCTCTTACCATTCTCAGTCCATCGATTCCCTTAGCCTGGATGCTGATGTCTTCTTTCCTTCTCTCTTTCTATAATCTACAAGCTTTGAATCAGAGTTACGTATGATCAATTAATTGCTGGTCGTTTATCGTAAGAAACTCAAAACGTTGATGTAACACACAACTTTTAGCTTCCCTATCCTGGTCGGGGCTGCAAACTGTTGTGCTATGTGGATGAATCAACTCTTATATGACTGCGTATCGTCTGCAGGTTGCAAGTGGCAAACTCCTAAGGGTTTGGGGTGGGCACTATAAAGCTGTAAGCTGTTTAGTCTTCTCTGATGACGACTCGCTCCTCATATCTGGGGCAGACGATGGGCTCGTTAATGTGTGGCCCCTTCTTCGGTAAATTGATCTACTCACCTGCGTACCAGGTTTCTTTTGTTAGCCTTGTGTGTTGTAGTTCTTCACCTTAGTGGGAGATGTCGTCCACACTCTTTGCTAGGTTGCTTTCGATTCGAACGTCGTCCAGTTTCCAATTTAGTGATGTATATATATTCGATGGTGTTATCGCCGTTCAGAGTTCTCGATGTTGCCGAAGAAGACCATAGCGAGACTCAGCTGGCATCCATGTATGGTTGGTCGGACCATACGCTTCCTGTTACCGGCTTGTTGGCTGGCTCCGGAGGATCTAGTGCAATTGTCGTCTCCTGTTCGCTCGACCATACGTGCAAGGTTTGTCCCTCTTTAACTTTGTTTTGAGTGAAGGTTAAGTCAATTATTGAGTGACAACCGATGCTGCAATGACGGTGAAATTCAGGTGAGTGTAGCAACGATCTTGCTGATAGTTAAATGTTCTTGTCCACACAGATTTGGAGCCTGGCTCTGGGAACATTACTCCGTTCAATAGTTTTCCCTACAGCTCTCAATGCAGTTGTTCTCGACCCAGGGGAATATGCTCTTTATGCTGGGGGTACAGATGGCAGGATTTTTATTACAGCCCTAAACTTTGGGGTGCCTACCACTTCTGGCATACTGGCAGACGGCCTCCTTGGTACAGACGCTGCTCTAATCGGTCATAGGTGATTGTCCTACTTCCTTTCATCCCATTCTACTTACCGGAAGGTTTACCACTCCTTGCGGAACTTGTTTTACTAGGCAGTTGTGTTTTGCTTACATTTTGAGCAAGAATGCATACGAACTAAGCTTATAAATTGATGGAGTCCGAACGGAGTTGATGAGACGAAATTGCCATGAGCATTGCACATAATTGGATTATGTGATTTTTGTGAGTGTGTAGTCGGGCAGTGACTGCTTTGGCGTTCAGCATGGATGGAGTGTCATTGGTCTCTGGTTCAGAGGACTGCACTGCACGCTTATGGGACACTGTGAGCAGACAAGTCCTTCGAACTTATACTCACAGCAAAGGTATGCATGTTTGTTAAAGGTTGGTGGGTAGTTACAATCGCACTTTATGTTCCTTATGCTGGTTTTTTAATTTCTATGAACCTTCAACATGTGAGGTTCGTATGGCGCAAACTAGACATACTATCTTTTTTGATTTCGCCGGAATTTTTTCTCTCTTTACTCTTGACTTCTCAACCCTATGTAGCTGGTAAATGAACCTGCAAGATATGATCTTTACTACTCAACTTTGGACAATTCTCGCATTGTAACCCCAAATTGTTTTACATCTGCTCTTGACGCGTACACCCTAAGCTTGACACGCAACAATCTTTTGTGCCCTTACCCTTATCAAAAGCTCGTCTGGTATGCAGGTCCTATTAGCAGCCTGCTGGTGTTACCACGGCCACCTATGCTGCAACATGGATCCGTAACAGACCACCAAGGGCGGGCTATGAGCCGACGCATGCCTTTGCTACCTGTGGCTCCTTTGAGTAAATATGTGAACTCTGATTCAGTTTCCCAGGACCCGAATCCATGGGAGGGACCTCTGGTAGTACTGCCATCTTTGTTTTCTACAACGGAAAAGGAAGATGCAGACGGGTTCTCTTACAGCTTTGCAGCTATGGAGCGTCAAATCAAAGAGCTTGAGGTAAAATTTGCAGTTACCATGCTGCTTGCTTGCTTGGGCTTTGCATCCTGTTTGCAGGAAGTTGGCAAGTAGGGTTCGGCCAAGTCTTTTCCCCCACCAGTACAACCAAAACTCTACCTAGTCAGTGCTTATCTTCTCCTTCTAGAAATCCAGATAGTAATTAAAAGCAACAGGTCGGTTTCTGAGATGGTCAAGCTGTCTAGGGGTTGTGAAACATTTTAGAAGAATGTTACGTAAGGGAAGGGTTTCCCTTACGTGCAAAGCAATTAACGCGGGACCCCGGGCGTTGGGGAATTGGCCTGGTAATAACATATTAACTCATGTTGGAAATTGCAGCAACGAGGATCCACTGCGGCCATGCAAATGGAGCTAGAACGACTGCGCTCTGAGTTGCGACGCGCATTGAACAATGGACAACAATGGCAGCAACTTCATCAAGAACTTTATTGTTTTTGTGTAGATGAACTTATGGGTGGGAACAAAGAGAGAGAGGATGGCGAAGAGAAAGAGGGAGAAAAAGACAAGGAGAAAGAGAAGGAAAAAGGTAAAGGCAGGGGAAAAGTTGCAGACAAGACACGGGAAAAATAGGTCCATCAAGTCGTAGGAAACAGACCACCTTTGCTTCAAAATTCAGAAGGTGGTCAGCGATGAACAAAGATGGAGCTCGGGATGCAGGTCTTAGGGATGTGCCTTTGTTGGCCAACATCGAGAACATTCAATTTTGTTACTAAATCTTCTTACTATGTCACGAATTTTTTCATCCGACCAACTTGGTGTGATGTACTCCTGATCGAAACTGACTTGAGTGCCCGTGTGACCGTCGACAAGCTTCCCGGCTCCTCTCCCGAGCTTATAAAGAAACGCCGATCTCATATCATGGTTGATGTTTCCAAACGTAAAACTAGATTTACCGATTTCAAAGACAGGCATTCACAACCGTGATCACTACTTCTTCCCACGTAATGAGAGGTTTTAAGTATGGTGGGGTTACCTCACATGACAAAAACATATCGTCAATGGCGCCAGTTTAGGCCAGAGTGGGGGGCTTGGTGAAAGCTGCCCTCGTCAACTCGGAGAACAACCAAATCTCCAATCAAACATGTCCACTATACGTTGGTTTCTAGCCAAGTGGGGACCCTCATTGGCTCAAAGTTGTATTTCTCAGACCAGTTAGGTTGTCTTAATATCCCCAACATCGACGGACTCTTACGCGAGTAAGAGTTTAGTTATTGCTAATCACCATTAGCTCCAGCCGTTCTGTTTTACAAATGTAGTAAATATGGATATCGTAACGATTGGAACAGAGATCCTGACAGGTCGGGACAGTGGTTCCTTCTTCCCAATGCCCTAAGTGAAGAAGCAAGATTGCAAATTCAGAGAGTGAAGCGAAGTAAATCAAGTCGTTGACAAATATGTACCGCTCAGTATGGAGATATAGAAGGCCATCGTTCAACAGATGCTAACGATCCCCATCCGCGCTAACCAAATCCGCCAAATCGACATTCCACCGTGACCGAATCAACAGTGCTGGCCAGGTACTGGAGGTCTTCTCCTCCGAATATCGACGAGGCCGTTCTGCCGCCGGAGGTCAGGAGCCACCCCGGCCGCAGTGGCGGATCGATTGATTCTCTTTCCCGCTGAAGGTCATCGATCTTCATGCAGACCCGAGTGGAGAGGCGGCCACGATGTGGGAATCACATGAGTCGATCTACCATCTCGTCCCTGAAGTTATCATACAACCTCCTAAAACTCCACCCATCCGCTCCCAGGTCAGATACTGCATTCTTCTATACTTCGATATATTCAATGTAGACGGAATATTCTGATTTTCCTCCACATAAGTGGTGCAGACCAAGGAACTTGCTTCAGGATCTACAGTTCCCAATCTACCTACGCCTGCATGTTGGTCCTGCATCCTTCTTTGCCACATACATGAGAATTCGTGACGTGAAACGTTGTATTGCTTTACAACAGCCTTAGGTCTAATTTGTCTGACTCCGAGCATATAATCAAAATGTACCACGTCCCACTGCCTTAGTTATTTCTTGGTGCCTGATTCTGGCGGCGACGGGAACTACTACGGACAGATGATCGAACGTGTGAACCAATCTGTGCAGAAAGATGAAAAGATCTACAAGTTTATGCTCAGGCTCGAAGAAGAGGCTCGGCAGAGACCAAGGGCAACATTTGGGCACGTTCCAGGATCATTGTGGCCCAGAACTGACAATTGGCTGAAGAAACATTCAAAGGAACCTAAAATTGTATACGGCAAGCTCGGATCTCTCGACCTCTCCGTTTTGAGAAATCATATAGTATGACATGTACAGGACTCCTCCTATACGTTGACCCATTAGTCTACATGGTCACATTGACCCCCCTTATCGAAACCATTTCATATACACCGCAGTTCTCATTGACTTTTCGGTCGCCATTCAGCCATTATAAAGTCTGAGATCCCGCACTTGGTGTTTTCTGTCGGCGGTGTGCTATACATGCAGGAGTGGACCGGTGTACAGCCCATCAGAAATTCAAGGCCTTTATTCCGCATGGACCTCCAGTAAGATTTCATTCCGTACGATTGAATTCGAAGGAGTCGGAGTCTTGTCAGTTTTTTCATGAGAAGAATGGCCAAAAGGTGATCGGTGTGATATTTGGTTACTTGGTTCAACGCAATGCAGGTACACGGGCTTAACAGCGGAAAGAATTGGATTGAAGAGAATGGCAAGACGGCAATTAAGTCGAGTACGTAGCTTTAAGACTGTCACATCACATACAGTTCGTTAGTGTATACGTATCTCTATGTCCTGCGCATACTAGGCATGTCCTAATTCTCGACTTTGTTAAGAAATATGGCTTAACTTTGTTAGTCGTGTGGGGTCCAGAGCCTCCTGAGGTACCTGATCCCCCACCACCCATGGTAGCGAAAAAGACCAACGGAAGAAATCCTAAGTATCTGCGGAGAAGGATCAAGAATGCTCTTCTCAAAATTGAGGAGGCAAGCTCCCTATCCAAAGGAGAGGGTGGCAAGAAGTGCAAACATCCAGAATGTCGCAAGTAAGCATCCAGCATTTATGTTGACTGAAGCTTCTTAAGCTCAGGGATAAAGGTATACACCATGCAATGAACGAGCAGAGTGAGCTGCGATGCGCTTTTGATGGTATTGGACGTGCAGATTGGAGGAAGAAGAGAGGCAAGAGCTCATAGTTGCTCTCAAATTGAAGTGGGAGAAACTTAACAGAGCATATCAAGGATATCCTTCTACAATCGACACAGATTCTATGAAATTCAGAAGAGAAGGGTAAGTATTTGAGCTTTGTCTACCACTGTCTTGTCGTTCTGTTACCAGAATCCTGTTTTCCTTAGTACTTCCTCAAGGGATCAGGTCAATCATAGCACCAGAAGAACTTCTCTGTACACAGATTCCCCGGGAGATTTGTTTCAAAGAGACTATGATTTCACGAACTGTGGGTCTCCTTTGTTGTACAGGATGGAGGCAGACCTCGCTCAGATCGAGAGAGACGTGCAGTTATTATCAAGGCGGGTTATTCTGATATCTGAAAGATCACCATCAACATCACCAACTAGCAGGAAAAAGGAGCAGCGCCATCTTGTTAGTCGAGCAATCGGCTGATGAACCACAACAGGTCTTCCTGATGGAGCCCTTAGTTGCAGATCTAGGGAAGTGGAGATCAGTCTTCACCTTGCTGAGTCAGTTTTGAAGCCCACGTTTGAAACAAGTGTCATGTGAAATTTAAGCTTGTGTTGTGCATTCATCTATCGGGTTCACTTCCGCTCCAACCTTTCTCGGGGGATGAAACTCAGCTAATTGGTGCTACATCGTCGAGTCATAGGAAAACGCGAAAACGCAATAGTAAGAGTAAGGTGGGAAAACTTTGAAGCTGATTTCACCCTGATTTGAGTAACCACAATTGCCCTACTGTAGCATACATCACGATTCATACGTATGCGCAACAGTCGAAATTTTGTTCATTTTATCCTACTCCACTTGATCAGTGACAAGCTTCTACTGATGTGGGAAGCTAATCATTCATGACATGTATGAGTAGACAAAGGTCCTCAGGCTGATAACGTGCCATAGTTGCTGGTTTAGATTTGGGTCAAGTGAAGGTCCATATGCGAGGTGATTGTTCAGGAATCATACTTAGGGGTGGACACTTCTTTATCTTTACAACTAAATAAAGGCCCACCCTAATTCCCACCTTAATTCTAGCGGAACCCAAAGTCCAAATAACGCGAACATGTTCGCCAGTGCCGCAGTGAATTGTCTTGGGAAGCCTTCGTCTGGTTGCGAATTGGAATACATGAAAACCCATTCCTGGAACGTGTCACTCCTTCGTGATAATGTCTCCGACCTGACCAAATACTTCAGAATCGAAGGGTGTCTCGGATGTAGTTGTTATCGGCCGAGCTCTTTTACGATGGATGCTACGATGCCATGTTCCTGCTGGTTCTTCTTATCTCTCGACCACCACAGTGATTAGAAGATTTGTTCTCCTGCATGAAGCCAAACTGTGCATTCAATTGCTCAATCCTTCTGATCGCGGAAGCGGCAATTGTTTATTAGTTAAGTGGAAAGATTTTCCATTTCAACCTTGTAACATCCCTCTTGTAACCACCCTCATTTGACATCTCATTCCAGAAACAACCTGACAGGGCCCGTTCGGTTCAGATTTGACTATCTTCGTTAAAATGTGAGACCTACACTTGTTAGTCACTGAATATGCTTACACACCTACATCTGTATGTTTCTAAGGTTTCTTGTTCCGTTCGTATTAAACCAAATGTGATAACCTTTAAATTTATGCTTTGTAAGAAAGATTCGTATTTGGTTTGGATCAAATCAAACCTGTAATAACTTTCATAGCTGCTTAGAGAATTTCTGTAAAATCTAAAATTCCCCGTTCTCCAGATAAATATTTCAAGGTTTCTTTATAGATAAATGACTCTTGTGCTATCTATATTTCATGCATGAAATTTATCCCACAACTTTTATTTGTACAGAGCAAGGATTTTTGTTTTCCAATTGGTAATATGTTTTCTTTCTCGAAATATCACATACATTGATACATTGAAATTTTCTCACCCAAGAATCTGCTGGCGACAACGCGGTCGATCATTTGGATTTGGAACTTCCACGACATGTATTATAATGTAGTGGTACTGAATAGGCCATCTGAAAACAGAGAATAATTGAGTATATTCTGTTTTTATTTTAACCAAGTATTCTAAAAACATGTAATCCAGCAATTACTGGTGTAATGCAGATCATTTGAATGTGAGAAAATTCGTATAATATTTTCAAATACCTATAATGTTGTTAAATCATATATGTAGAGAATTGAGTTGCATACCTTGTCCTTGCTCATCCGCAGGACTAGTCACTGTCATGAAGATTAAGATGAAAATGACTCAAGGTGAGTGGGATTAAGGGTTTTCAGTTTCTTGTCAAGTTTGAAAATTGAAAAAAATGGCTGGAGTTTGGTGACTAACACTATCCAAGATTAAGACTCCGATCTCATCTAACTTTACTTTGTACAAAGAAGGATAATCTCAATTATGTTAATGTCTTCCACTGTTGATAAAGTTATACTCTGATAGTATTCTTCCACTGTTGAGAAGCAAGACTTCTCCGGGGCCTCTTCGGCATCTTTGACATTAGCGGATGATTTATACGCTGGCGACTCGATGGGACAAGCTATTCAGACACATGTGGTGTATATAGACGCGGTGTTGATCATGGAACAACTCTGGTATAGACATGGTTGAGCATGAGATAACTCTGATACATCTCAAAACAGGTTCACGGAGAAAGTTAACAAGCTGTACACTCAAATCCCCAAGGATCTTTGCTAGAGATGACCTTTATTCGCAATGAGAATTGGAGATTAACCTGTAATCAATCCAAGTCCTTATTTCGCTTTTGAATGTGATAGTGGTCTTCGTTCCGTACATTCTGCTGCTCATGGAAACGTCCAAAGTATATATATACATGCTATATTTTAGCAAAGAGTCAAATAAGACGATAGAAGGAAAATTAACAGGAAGTTTTACGTAGTATGGAGTCTGGCGTACAGACCTCCATACTACAGTAATCGAAGAACATGCTGGATGCGCAGGTTTAAGCTACTTTGATTTGAGCTAATAAACGTGTCGGCACAATCACTGAATCACATTGACGTCAGTTATCTCTGCGAATTCACTCACAATCACAGAATAGTTTTCAGATCCACAGTCTTTGATATCAGTCATCTCTGCGAATTCACTCACAATCACAGAATCGTTTTCAGATCCAACAGTCTTTGATATCAGTTATCTCTGCGAATTCACTCACAATATGAAGAGGATATGTAGGTCCTGTATCACGTTGTGCGGTGATTAGTCCAACATCCAGCTCTGTGTTCTTGGATTCAGCGACTCCTGTGTGTCTCGTTAGTACCCACTGTGGAAAGAAAAGTACACCATGTATGTGTAATTTGTCGAATTCCACGGTCAGGCTGACTGAAGCACCTGTAGGATCCGTCCAAGAGATGATGTATCGATTGGAGCCGACCAGACGCCCAATGACAGCATCATGGCCTTTAACCCAACCACAAGGTCTAAGACCGGAGTGGATCCAGTAATTGATTTTTGATTCACTTCTAACGTAGATTTCATGATCTTACCCATTTTGATAGGTGTAAACCACCCGCTTGCCAGCTAGACCGTTCAGATCCCAGCGTCCCCAAAGCTGTCCAAACGGATCTTCTAACGTACTGGCAGCCTTGATTCTATCCAGAGTGGGCGCGAATTCTCTAGGAGAGATGCTGATTAGTTTCTCGTTGTCGAATCCACCGTCTTCCTCAAACATAATCTCAGCAAACTTGTCCACCAGAAAGATGGGATAAGTAGGTCCTGTATTCCTGAGAATCCTCATTTCATCCAGGTGTTCATTTTGGAACAAGTTGTCTTTGCTGTTGCCCCAGGCGTTGCTATCCATCTGGGAAAGAATATGACACCATGGTATTGTCGTCGACTATCCAGGTTTACAACTACAGAGACCGCTGTACCTGTTGGTTCGGCCCAGCTGATTTTGTAGCGCTTCTCACCAGACAGCTGAACGATATTCACAGTCTGATTCTTAACCCAACGGTTGGCTACCATACCTGAATGGATACGATAGTCTATAGTGGTGGCATTTTTCACATACATTCCCTAATGCCAGCCATTCTCGTATGTGTATATAACATGCTTACCAACACACCCGGTGAGATCCTGGGTGTCCCACTTCTTCTCGAGCTCTACAATCATAATTATCCGAAAGCCAAGCAGACTAAGAACAGCTGCAAAGGAGCTGTTGGCAAAAGAAGGCCGCTAAGAATGGAGAATGCTGCTGAGTGTGTGTGCTGCCAAGCAAAACGGGAAATCTCAGCCAGAAGGCGTACACACGGACACGAGGAACTCTCGTGTCCGTGTGTATTAACAGTTCCTGAGTAAGCTAGCTTGCTGTTGATGCGCAAAGAGTGGCGATTGATGTTCTGAGCTCTTCCACAATCTCAAATTATGGCTAGGTGGTGTACGCTCCCGCTCAGGAGGAGAATCATGTCACAGAGCTAGAGTCCTGGCCAACATTTTGTAATTTGTTCAATCAACAGAAAAGAACACTCGTGCCATTGCCTCGTGATTGCTTCTGTTGGCATTAGCTCCGGTAGCATTTGGGTGAAGTTCAATAGCCGAAAACGTGGACGAAAACGTGAGCAAATCCCTGGATTCTAGACTATAAAATTCTATTTTAGAAATTCTGAAGTTTCGCTACCAGGAATCTAATCCCGAGTCAATTATCTCACAAGTCGGACAGTTTGCGGCTTCCATCAAGCTGACCAACGTCGATTTACACGTTCATCTATTCTCGTCTTCTCACCATAATAGGTAAAAGGCGACCGGGCAGGGAAAACGAAGGATGGGAAGACCCCATCAAGCCGTACAATACAAGGGAGAGAAAAAAAAGGTAACATGGGGCTAAGCCCCAACAAAGTCTCACCATAATTGGGATTCAGAAAAAGACTGAACACGAACACGATCTCTCTCTGAACATTAGCGGGTATCGGATATGCGATTTACGGGGTGGTGGATGGCTCTGGTGCACGCATAGCCATATGCCGTATACAGTTTTGTTAATGACCCCATAAATAAAGGTTACTCTAGTAAATAAATGCAAGCCCCGTAAAATGGGGTCTAACTTTTTATTTTATATAACCCTTATTATGATAATATTTATTTATTATGGTAACGTAGCCCCATTTTACCTCTATGGTATTCTATTTATTTACCCTATAAAATGGAACCTAGCCCATGGGGCTAGGTTCCATGATGGGAAGGTCCGTCAAGGACCTTCCCATCTTTCATCTTCCATGTGGTCTATTATGGTACCCTATTAATTTACCCTATAAAATGGAGCCTAGCCCCATTTTATTTCCTTTGTCTCTCCTTGTACGGCGTGTATCTCCTTGACGGACCTTCCCATCCTTTTCTTTTTCTACGCGGTCGTCCTTCTTCTTTGTCGTCAGTCTTTTTCTAAATAAATAAATTCCCGTTCTATAGCAACAAAATCAATGCCGGTGCCATTTAGCAGGATTTCCTGCAAGTTGTTCACAATCAAACCAAAGGTCTGACGGTTTTGGTGGAGGCAGTTATATGACGCGTACAGAGTAATTAAATAGACTCTACTTCTACAATTACCAAGGCATAACGTGGCGCGGATACAGGTTAGAGTTTAGGGGGTAAGGGAATAGCTACTACTAACTATTGCAGGTTTTTATTGTTTGGGGGTAAGGAAATAGCTGTACCCTAAATAAACTGAATGCTTCGGTAGACAGACAGACGGGTACCACTAGCTATTGCAGGTTTTTTTAGGCCATTTCAGTTTTGTAAGTTCAAGATGCATTACAGAATTCTGGGTTGAATTAGGGGAGGTTTAGGAGTAATTTTCATTAAGACTAGGAACTTTGAACGTATCCCAAATGGCCATGCCATAGCGAGGTTAGAAACTCGGTTGAGCGGCAAACAAATTCCTGATAATACCTGATTCATAAACACATTAATGTATAAATGCAATGTATTGGTTGATGGGCCTTCATTAACCACTAGGATATGTCATCTTGTTCACTCATCTATTTCATGAAACTAAAAAGGGTGACTGTGTAGAAAGCACAAAGGATGTGAAGACCCCTCAAGCCATACAAGGGTGAGACAAAATAGCTGAAATGGGGCTAAGCCCTAATAGAGTAGATATGAGAAATCTGCACTACTGCACCCAAGATATCCGAGCTATGCCAGTAGTACGGTCTACAAACAACTGGAGCATCAGAAGGAGCATCACCTAGTGTAATTGCTCTCTTATGGATTGCACCAGCCACTGCCCTCTGTAGAGCAATTGATTTCATGTGGGTTGATGAATCTGTGTTAATGTCTATGCACTTCAATTCCTTCACTTGTCCCGGCACTTACACTGTTTTGCACAAACTTTCTTTCCAATTTTGAGTTTTCTCTCCCTTCATTTTAAGCAATGGAGTTTTTTATGTTACTTGCCGATGAGAGCCTGTTGCGGGAGCCCATAAGCTGGTCTTGCAAGCAAGGCCTAGAACCACCTATGCTTCACATTAAGAAGCAAAAGCAACTGTAAGGGCTTATGCTCCTGCTAGATTCTTTTCACTAGTCACCAAAGGCTCCACCAAGAACTATTATGGAGAAAAATACCTGCATGTACTAAATTGCTTTCCCAGAGAGAGGAAAAAAAAAGACAAGGAGGTAAAACATGAGCAGCACATGTGGCTTTTGATGCTTGTTGGGTGCGGATATGAGTTAGAGACTGGAAACTACAGAGATGTGAGCAATCAACATATGCAATCACGTACATGTAGACCACAAGCATATGCTTAGGCTAAAGGCTAGAGGTTCTAGATACTGCTCAAAAGCACCACAGCACGGAGGAGTGGAAGGAGAAAGTCAAGAAACAACATGATGAAAACTTATGCCATGTGAAATTCAAAGGAATCTGATTAGGAAGGGTTACCCATTCACAAGCCAAGATGTGAAAGATATAATTCATGCCAAGGAAGAAAAGGGAGTTGGAGGGTCCTCTGCCTGTTCAATAATTGCTCCAGACTTTGTGCAAGCACAAGATTGACCATGAGGGCCTTGCAAGCCAAGGTCAAGGGAAATCAAACATATGTTTATGTTTCCCAAGCAACTTAAGGATCTTAAAAAGTTCTTTCAGCAAGTCATCTTGATGGATTGCACTTATAAGACAAACTAATTTGGCATCCCACTCCTCAACATTGTTGGCTTCACCAATACATATCAATCTTTCACCATCACATTATGTTTCAGGGAAAGAAAGACCAAAGAAGATTATTAATTTTTCTTGGAAAAGCTTTCACGTTGCATCCTTTCAAATCTTATATTTGTCACTGATACAAATTCTGCCTTTATTGTTACGCTTGGTCAAGTATACCTTACTTCTGTCCATCTCTTATGTAGAGGCATATTAAGCAAAATATCTTGACAAATTGTCAACCCTAGTTTGGGAAAACATGAGAAGCAACTAAACACTGAAGCAATCTCCTCACCTGTTGGAATAACTTGGTTAGTGCCACAAGAAGTGTAGAGTAATTTGAGCAAAAATGTGCCAATTTGAAGGAATCAATTAATGCAAAAGATACATAAACAAGAGATCATGTTGATGGTGATGATGGGAAGTAGATTGCTAAAGAAAAACATTGAAATTGGAGAAGATGGATGCAAGACATGCCTTAAGTTGTTGATTAAATGAAAAGAACAAGATTGTTTTGCTCGGTGGACTAATAAAAATTGACATTTTGGAATGACATCAACTTTGCATTGCAAGAGTGCACAACATTGCATTGCAAGAGTGCACATTGGAGACTCATCAAAGATTATTTAGGAGCTGGCCATGGAAAACATGATTTATGGGAGGTGTGTAAGAAGCTTGTTGAGTCATGGAATAATTATCACATTTCTATCAACACTACATTGGACTGCTCATCCCTCTCCTTTGCAACCTCCCTATAAAGGCCAATATTTTCCAAAATATCCAATGCAATATTTCAATTGTGTTGCCATGATCATGATGGACTCACTTGCAAAAGCAGCAACGTAGAATTTTTCAACAAGAGCCTACAACCCACTTGAAGAAATAGACAAATGAAATGGTTATCATATGCAAGTGTGATGCCTCAACTTTTTCCAAAGTGCACCTTTTTCTTTCAATTTACTTAGTTTAATGAGGAAGAATGAAGAAGTAGTTGGTCAGCAAGGAAGAAGGCATGTTTATTATGGATTTCCTTCCACCCCAAGCGGAACTGCACCTTCAAGGGGAAAGATGTCATGATCATGAATGCGCCATTCATGATCAAGTTTGGAGATTTAGTCAGTTCTCAAGTTGTGGTTTGAATCACCTTATGAAAATGTCCAAATCTTTTGATGTTTAGGTCTTACACCTCTATGAAAAGGTTCCATATGAGTGTCTTGAATAGAGTATCAAGTATAACCGGGTCCTATAAAGCTCACACCCAACTCAAGAATTGATCCATATCTAAGGACTGAGGTTGGATAAGGCCATCAAACTCTAGAAGGTGCACAACCAACAATTGTGGAAAATTTAGTTAACTTTGGGTCCATGGAGAGTGAGAGTTGATGCAACAAGTTCTACTAAAAATATTATCATAAGCTAAGTAAAGCATTTCTATCTTTAGTCATAATTGAATGTCAATTCTCTCATTTTTGTGAGTATGATTGAAGATTTTTAGGTTGCTAGAATATTCGTGAGGATTATTGTAACTCTTATATAGAAATCTGGGAAAAGTTGCCAAGAACCAAGAGCAAACTCTCAATTAGGGATTTTGAAATTAGGATGGAAATTATGAAAAATTGGCCAAGTTTGAGAGCTTGTCAAAGGAGTTATAGTATGAGATTTTTTCTTGTTTTATACCATTGAAAAGCTTATCTTACAATATTTTCATTGAGTCCTAGATCATTTTAACTAGAGTAATAGTAAAAAAAGTTATTATCATCTAAGTAACAAAGAGTTTTCCCCATCAAAAAGATATAATATTAATCCACTTGGAGTACAAATTGGTTTGGAAGTTGGAGTACAGCTTGAAAGAAACTTGGAGAACAGATTGAAATCAGCTTGAGGACAAGATATGAGGCTTTGAAGCTGATTTCCGTCAAAAGCATGGAGAGTTGTTGTTGAATTCTTGTGGTTGGATCCTCTTTGTGCTTGTATGCTTGTTTGTTTGCCCAATTTGCTTGGATTGGTGTGCAAGCATTGCTCATAGATTGTTTTCCTTCTAGGAGTGTTATGTATTTTCCTTGGTAATGATGGAAGTGATGCTTAGTAGATTAGGAGTGTATGTTATGATGATAGGTTAGGTTGCCCGTTACTACCCTACCTGATAGTAAGAATACTAGAAACAAGAGTGGTGATGCTTGAAATGATGACCAAGAGTGCATGTTACGATGATAGGTTAGATTGCTTGTTACTACCCTACTTGGTAGCATGAATACTAGAAACAAGAGTGGAGTGTTTTAATATTTGGGTAACATGAGTGCTCAAACTAGTAATGATAGGTTACACACAACCTTTGATTTGTATGCTCTATAGCTAGGTACCCTACGTGTTCCTAAGGAGAGAAAGGCAAATTATGATAGTGAGAGATTTTTGCCTTCAAATAACTTGAGCATTGGAAAGTGGATTTTCTCTTCTTCTTCTCAAAATAGTCCTCTCTCTACATGCTCTTGTCTTTGATGGTCTCTTTCTCTCAACAATCAAGTAAGGTGCTTGATGTATTATTGCATAGCAATGATAACTTCAAGCATTGCTTGCATGGCTACTACTTTATCAAACCATTTATAAAACTCTAAGTTAACACATAGATTCAACATGTCCATTATTCTTTGTAAGTTACAATTGGAAGTATCAAGGGTTCATTGGACAAGGTAATCACATCTAGAAATCCTACCCAAAGCGTGAGATGATGAATTGCATGAAATGATGCTCAAGTAGATAGACATACAAATACCAATGGTTTGGAGAAAATGGATTTGATGGTCTATAAATTCCATCCATCTCATTCATACTTTGATACCAATGTAAAAGACTGAGGAGAGAAATAAGAGAATGGAATATCACATTGGGATTCTTGAATGAGTGAAACTCCAAATAATTAGCATGAGCTTGAGCTTTGATATTACAAGGAACATACAAGGCTCTTGAGAAGCTTCTCAAAAAGGTTCCTAAAAGCCGCCTTCTTATAGTGCAAGCTAAACTAATCGGGAAACTTCTCAAGAGACTTTTTTTAGAAGTTGTCTACTTGGCATGCAAGCTAAGCTAGTTGGGAAGCTTCTTAAGAAGCTTCTTTCTAGAAGCCATCTACTTTGCATGCAAGCTAAGCTAGCCAAGAAGCTTCCCAAAAAACTTCTTCCTAGAAGTCACCACTTAGCAATCAATACTTGGAAGGTACCAAGTAGCTTCCAAGAATATTCTTATATTTTTGGCTAATTTGGCCTATTTGCTACTTTGTTAATCTTGACTAGCTCATCTATAAACTCTATATTTTTACATTGTCTCATTAAAGATCCATGTAAGTCTCTTTGACTTGAAGATGATCATCATCTAGAACTTCCAAATCAACAAATTTCCCCATTGAATCAACTAATGTGCGTTATGTCTCTCACATTGCTCCTTGTTCCCATTGTGTCTCAATCTCTCTGAAATTTACACCAAGAATAATCTTTTATCACTCTTGATGCATTGGGAAACATGGACCCATAACCTATTGAAAACTGTTATAAATACTAATGCAAATCTACATAACATTTATGATTTAGAAGGAATGCAAAGAGGTATACAAAGTACTTATACCAATTCCTATTATTGCAAATCTGGTCACATGAAGTGAGGAATGGAATACATGTAGGCCAGTATGTAGGTTCTAGACTAATGAAAAACTTGGTTGTGTTGCTTGGCCTTGCTTCCCCAAACTGCTGCTCACAATTCCTGCTGCTCAAGCTTCTTGACCATGCTGCAAGCATCTTGGAAGAATTAATGATCTACCCTCTCAAAGGTTATACCTAAATACTCTAACCCTAATATTGCCATTGGGTGTTAGTTGATATGTACAGACCCTAACACCTATAATATAGGTACATGCCGTACCAATGCCACATGTACTACAATCTGAAATGTACTTTCAACAACCATTAGTAAAGATCAGTTTTCATAAACGTGACAAGTATCATAAGGCACATCCACATCTAAGAGGTTATGCAACTATTAAAAATCAAAGACTCATTTTGATAAGACTTGATTTAGGATGCAAGCCAATATACAATTGGGTAAACTCACTCAAAAAAGTTATGGAGAAGGACTTATATTCAAAAGATCATCTACATGTGATGATTTAGACAAGTAAATCAAGAATGAAGAAGAGTGGTTCATTGATTACTAGTGTCCTTACCATATGACCAATCAAGCTAGTATGTTTAGCTTCCATAAACTATTGGACTAAGTTTTTAGTTGTCAATGCTTGTGATGATACTAAATGTATTATCACTTATGTAGACACTACCCCTTCTCAATACCAACAAGGAATCTAAGTGGTTTCAGAGGAGTAATTCATGTGCTTACAATCACCAAGAACCTTCTTTTTTTTGGCAAAATGATTAAGAAGTGTTTTCAAATTTTATTTAACTAAGATGATGTTTTAATCAACAAGTATAAAAATGTGCCACAATTATAGAATCTAAATTTGGAAAAAAAAGTATGATGTTTAAGTTAGATATTAAGATACATAAGGCTATAAATCAAATGAAATTTATGTTCATTGCTTAACTTCTATTTCATGTCTTAGAGACATGACATAAAGGCATGGGTCACATGAATTGTAACAGACTAAAGACATTACATACCTCATATCTAGTTACGGGTCGTACAACATTTCATGATTTTGCTTATATGGATTTTTGAGGCTTGTCAATTTAGTGACCAAGCTAGAAAACCTCATGAGAAAAGAGCACCAAGGTGTTGATACACACTTATATATAACCCATTCACGTTAAAATTATACCCAATTTTAAGTGTGTTCTTTTATTGACAACATTTCAAGATTTACTTATGGCAAACTGTTATTTACAAAAATATGGTACTGATTGATGAGACATTTATTCAGATTATCAAGATGTCTTCAATTTGTGTTCTTTTGGTATGGCCACCTTCAGCAAGTAGAAGCTTTATCAAATGAAATTTAACACACTTTTGGCAATGGAGATTTGGAGAGGAGGTCTACATGATCCAACCACTTAGATATGAGGACCCAAAATATGCAAGTATGGTTTTCTTGTTGAAAAGTGCTCTTTATAGACTTAAAAAACCCTCCAAATCTTGGAATGTTAATATAATTTTCATATCTTATCCATTGGATTTCAAGTTTGCAGATCAAAATTTTCCTTGAATCAACTACAAGTTGATGACAAGATCGTTTTGTTGATGAATGCATCATAAATTGAAACTACAAGATCAAATTAGGCATGTGAAAGATCAATTAAAGGCAGAGCTTGACATGAAAATTTGAGAAGAACTCAAGTATTTTTTGGTTATTAAGTTTCTCCAAGATGGAAAAAACTGTTTGGTTACGACAACATCAATATTATATTAACATGTTCAAAAGTTTGGTGTGATGGTAAAAATATTTTTTCTCTTTTCTTGACTCTTTTAAATACCATTGATAGTGTGTTGTTGGTTGATCTAACTTTGTATAAGCAAATTGTAGGAAGTTTCATTTATTTTACTCTAATTAGACCAGATTTGAACTATGTTATTGGACTAGTGAGTTAATTTATACCATCACCATGAAAACCATATCTTAGAGAAAATTACATTGTGTAAAGTTCATTATTCAATTTGGCCTTTATTATTGAGCTAGTATATTATCTATTTCAGAAATTTCTCAATGCAAATTGGCCAAGAAGTGCTCAAGATAGGAGATCAAAGTGTAAGGATTAAAGTGAATTTATATTTTTTACCTTGGAAGATCTATAATTGGTTGGTCATCAAAGAAGCAAAAAATTGTTGCTGTATCATTAAAAAAAAGCAGATATAAGGGTATCGATGCTGCATGTGAATCAATTTGGCTTACACCTGTTACAAGATATGTGATATAACATGATCTTGTGATAACCCAATGTCTACCAAGAAATGGTATAATAGCTAGAAACAAGTTGTTCTCTCAATGCTATGAGTAAAAAATGGCTAGAATGATAGTTCTTTATTGTTCCTTATTTAACCTCTTGGGCAAGAACAACTCCAAAAAGAGGTTAGTCACCAACCATGGCAAATGAAAAACTAAAAGATCACGTTCACTAAGAATAAGTTCCAACTATTTCTTGAAGGTGATGTAATCAACTTCAAAGGGGCTAATTCACTACAAAGACATTCAACTCCAAAGATTGTGTTTTACCCTTCCTAGAAGGCACAGCTCGAAAGGCACTTTGCATTGATAATAAGGGCTTTTCTTTTGATTCCGTGTTACTAAAGTTCATTTTGATCCATCATGCATTGCTCCGCTCCTTTAAAACACTCAAGCATCCCAAATCCTAATCCCAAGTACAAATGGTCACTCCCACTCAAGCATCCAAGTTCCTACTAGGAAGTTCCTTATCACTACTAAGACATACAACCTATATTTGGAATTTAAGCAAAAGCAATGAAGGGATACTAGCACTTTCACTATATTTATGTTTGAAAGATTGGATGAATTATTTTCATATTTAAAACCTTCAATAGTTTCTTCCTAATTTGAGCTAAATAAATCTAGCAGTTGAGGAAAGTCAAAGAGCTTCTTTGCTCATTATATGTTACTCATATGTAGGTTAATTAGGTGCCTTACACATGTCAATGAAGGTATCAATTCTTCTCCAAACATAATTTTACAAATTTATCTCCTTTTGACTTACTACTCCAAAACTTACCTCTACAAAAGGTCCTACAACTATAAAGATTTTCTTAAACTCCAAAGAACTCTTTCAACAAAGTGTCTTTGGCCTAAAGTACTATTGCAAAGAACTACCTTTGCCTTTACAAATCCTAGTAAGGAGCTTGGTCTTCTCCTTGTAACTTGCTATCCTAAGAGGTAGGTGGTATATGTCTTGGTAGACTTTATATATGTGTGCTCCCAAAGCTGATCACTAATTGGTCCATCTTCTCATCATTGTATGCTTTCATCTCCAATTTCTAGACATGTAACTTTAGCTCATGTAACTAAGTGTTCATTGTCCTACCTTGAATTGCCTCCTCCAACATTGCTATAAATTGATCTTGAGCTTCCTCCAACTGCTTGAGAATCTTATCCTTCTCTCCCTATGACTGGTTGATCAAGTCTCCACTTTCCTTCTTCACCTCCTCTAGCATTGGGTGTTGATTGGCTACCATTTCCTCTTTCTTTCTTGCAAGTGCTTAGGCCATCTCTTCAAGTTGTGTAGCTCCTTGCTTTTGGTACTTGGACATTTGAACCTCCAAGATGACTCTCCTTATCTTTGCAGTCTCCAACTCTCCCCAAATACTTCCACTTCTTTATCTCTAGCCTTGAGTTGTTCTTCATACATTTCTTATTTCTATTTATGTTCTAGCCAAATGGCTCTCTTTGTCTATAGCCTTGAATTTTTCTTTGTACATTTATTATTTCTATTCATGTTCTACCAAAATTGCTCTCAAGTCTTCCTTGTATTGCCTCCAATCTACATCAAGGGAATTATTCTCCTTTTTCACTTCAAAATTCTCATGTGAGAGTGCATTTACTTTCTTGGCTTCGTCCTTGTACACTTTTTGGCTCTCTTCCATATCATCTTTCCGCCTATCCTTCTTTTCCCTCTTGGTGTATATTATTTTTTGCAGCCTTTGGGCAAGTGAATTGTAATCTACCACATCTACATAAGCTTCTTGGTATTGGAGGTAGAATTGTCTCCATCATCTGTAAGATAGAAAAATGAAATGAAGAAAATGAAAATGAGAAAAAAATTTGGACTCCTCTTTCATTGGTACACTTTGGTCTAGAGTGGCCTCTGCTCTCACTTCAATTTGCAGTCCACTTGGAAGGAGGTATTCTTCTCCCTTAATGTATAGTCCTCCTTTGGCTTATGCTCCTATCCTCCAACCTCTTGCTATCTTTCACTTGGAAGTTCTTCTTTTGGGCTCTCTTTGGGCACCTCCTTTTTTTCATTGGGAGCCTCCTCTTCTCTATTAGGATTGAGGGGTTCTTTGGTCTGCTCTTGCTTTCTTTTGGCTCTCAATGTTGTTTGCACCTTGCTCTTCCTCGTACATTGCAGATTGCACATCTTCATGTTGATTCTTATCTTTAAACTCAGATGCTTATCCCTACAAGGTAAATAAGTCTTCTTCTTCTTGATCTTTGCTTTTGGAATCTTCTGCCTCTTCTTCCTCCAAAGTTACATCTATGACTTGAGGATTCCTTCTTGGCTTCTTGGTTGGGTTCTAAGACCTTGATAGAGCAGATCTTCTTCTTCTTGGTTGTGATGGTGTTGCTTTCTTCATCCACCAGCACAAACCTTCCAACCTCCTTATACTTTTTGTTTTCATCTTGATACTTGCAAATGGTAAACCAACTTTTGGGCTACAAGGTGAAGTACTACATTGGATGGTAGCAATTGGAGAACCTCTTGTGCTCCTCCTCCATAAGTAAGTTAAGCTCCATGTAGAAGTGGATGGCAAATGGGGCTAGGTATGTCACTCCACCGTCTTCCTCAAACTCTCTACACATGCTTCTTGCCTAGTTGAAAAGCATAATTGCCCAATAAGTTGGCCTTCCTTGATACATATACTAAAAGAAGATCACCTAGATATTATTGATGTAAGTCATACACTTTGGTCAATATAGTTTAATGATTGCTTTGACAATTACCTTTTAAGTTGGAACTTTATAACTAAACTCCTTTTAGCAATTGTTGGTAGACCATTTCTCTCAAAAAGATGCAATGATTGGGTGTTCATGTCTTTGTTTGCAGGCCCAACTTTGGGTTCCAATGTCATGCTCTCAAGTTGACTTGCATCTGAACCAATAACATTTGTCCAGTTCTCCTTTGTCAAGGAGTAGGGGTTTCCCATAAGATCCACTTCTGCCCTGTCCTTCCTCCCTTTCATCTTATAGATAATTCTGAAATCACTTAGCTCCCATTTCGAAAGCACAAAGGAGAGATGATTGCTTTGGACCAAATCACTCCAACAATAAATTTTACATTTTTTCTATGAGCCGGTCTGTCTCTCACTCAAGATGAACCTCTAATGGCTATTATGGTAGCACACCATGGACTAAGAAGGCAAGGAACCCCAACTCCATCATACTCCTCCAAGGCTAACACTCCAAGACTCAAGACATTGCTCACTAGAGAACTCAATGAGAGAGAGATAGTTGCAAATGAAAGGATGATGAGTACTTCCTCACAACCTTGTTTGTATACTTGTGAAATAGTTACGCACCAAAGTTACTAATTACTGGAGTAACTCAAGTTACTAGGCTAAAAGTCAAGTAAATTCAAAAAGTAGAAAGGAATATCCAATCACATGGGCATATTTCACCAGCATGTGATCTTATCTTGACCCAACCACTAAGTCAAGGATTCCTTCACATGGACTATAGAAGAATCCAAAACAAAAAGGCTTGCGGGCCCAAGAGTTCTTAACTCTTTCCTCAAAGCCAAACACCTAGGAATAATACCAAGTCAACACACTAAAATCCAAAATAGTGGTGCTCATATTTTTTACTTCCTCTAAAGTAAGGTCCCCTCTATCTTAGCTATGACTAACTTTAGCTAACCATGACTAATAAAGAACCATTCTTTGTCTCTATATAAATAATATCTCTTAAGTACTTGTAATACCAAGCTAAATATCACAATACCACACATATGCACAAATGGGTGTTACATTTACCCCCGGACTAAGTTTTCACTTTGTCCTCAAAGTGAAGGTCTCTCTACCTTCTATGGTACATCTTCAACTTATCATGGTTAATCCTATCAAAGTGCCTTCGTCCCAAATCCTTGAGATCATAGGTGTAATTGCCCCACACCTTCTCCACTATGAAAGGTCCAAAGTACTTAGGCAAAAACTTCTTTTGCACTCTCTTGAGTTGAATGGAATCAAACAACATTACCCAATCACCTTCTTTGAAAGGCTCCACCTTCTTCTTGTCTTGCCTCTTTTCATAGCTCTCCTTTTGTTTCCTTTGGGCTTGCTCCACTCAAACCATAGCAACTACTCTTGCCTCTTCCAACTCCATGAGTTGATCGTTCCTTGACTTCTGTGCATCACCTCCTTGTGCTTTCTTCAATCTCCTATGAATGCTTTGGAAGGTAGGAAGATCAAAGTGAATAGGTAAGGTAGAATCAATACCATATACCAATTGAAATGGAGAATATCTGGTGGAAGTCTTCATGGTTGTCCTATACTCCCACAAAACTACATGAATCCTCTTGTCCCAATGATGTTTAGTCCCCTCCATTTTTGTATCTTTGGCCAACATGATGCACAAGGTCTGATTGGTTCTCTCTGCCAAAAATTTGGCTTATAGGATGTAGTTACTCTATGTGTGATAGAGAAATGTCATAGCATGGCTGTAGTAATGCTTCCTGTAAACTCTCCTCCTCTAACAGAAACCAACTCCAAAGGGCATCCAAACCTAGTGATAATGCGTTCATAAAGAAATCTACCCACTTCATCTTCATTCTTGTCCCTCAATGGTCTAGCCTCAAACCACTTGGTAAGGTAATAAGTAACTACCACAATGTAAAGATTGTTCCTTGGGGTTCTATTGAGAGGACTTACAAAATCAATTCCCCACTTCTCAAAAGGTCCTAGCAATGGAATTGATCTAAGTGGTGGAGTGGATGCAGACTTTCTAACCAAAAGCTTGACAAACATGACAAGTTTTGCAATAATCAAGACAATCCTTGAAAATCCCACTCCAATGGTAACCTGCATCTAGAATCTTGAAAGAAGTCACCTTTCTTGCAAAGTGTCCTCCACATACTAAACCTTCATGAAACTCCTTTATGAGAAGGATAGACTCCTCCTTACCCACTGCTCTTCAAAGTAGACCATCTGCTCCTTGGTGAAAAAGAATATCCTCCACCATTGTGTAAGGTCTAGATCTTGCTGCAAGGGCCTTCTTCTCCCTAGCAGCATGCATCCCTTCTGGATAGTTACCTCTTGTCACAAAATCCACAATCTCCTTGTACTCCATTGGAACCTCTTGAGTGATTGAGATTGTCATGAGCTCCTCATCCGGGAAGGAATCATCCACTGGCTCATTTCCATCATGATCATAGGCTCTAGATAACAAATCAGCATTTGCATGTTTCTTTTCTAGCCTATCCTCAATGGTGTAGTCATACTTAGACAAGAGTATCATCCACCTTGCTATTCTCCCTTCAACATTAGGCTTGTTGAAGATGTACTTCAAAGCCTTGTGATCCGTCACAATGGTGGCTTTCCTTATAAGCAAGTAGTGTCTAAACTTCTTGAGACCAAAGATCATTGCCAACCCTTCTCTCTCCGTGATAGAGTAGTTCATCTCTGCTGAAACCATATGCCTACTAGCATAAGCTATTGGATGATCATGCCAATCTTGGTCTAATTGACTAAGAGTGCATCCTAAAGCTATATTAGAAGCATGAGTGTAGAGGATGAAAGGCCTCCTCCAATCAGGTTTAGCAAGAATTGGAGCTATAACAAGGGATTGATTGAGCTCCTCAAAAGCTTTGAGAGCCTTCTTGTCCTCCAAAATCACCACGTAATCTACACCCTTCTTCATGTAGACGGTCAATGCATAAGCCTTGTTGGAAAATGAGAAGATGAACCTCCTATAGTATCCAACCATCCCCAAGAATTTGCGTAACTTTGTCAAGCTTGAAGGGAATTGGAAGGTCTGAGATTTTCCTCACCTTCTCAAGATCAACTGCTATTCCATCCTTGGAGATGATGTGCCCCAAAAGTAGACCTTCTTCACATCCAAAATTGCACTTCTCGGGGTTGTGTGATGCATTTGCCTCATCCAATCATTGCAAGACCTTGATTAAGTGCTCAAAGTGCTCCTCCTTGCTCCCATAGACACAAAAGTCATCAATGAAGTCTCTCACATATTTCCCAATGAAAGGTCCAAATACCTTGTTCATGAACCGTTGGAATGTGGCTGGAGCATTGCAAAACCCAAAAGGCATGACCTTGAAAGCCTAAGTTTCCCAAGGTGTGGTGAGTTGTTGATGCTCTAGTGCAATCTTGATTTGGTTATTTACATTATAACCATCTCCAAAACTGTACCTCTCATGACCTGCAACCTCCTCCAAGATCTCATCAATGAATGGAAATGGGTAGTAGTCCTTCTTGGTAATAGCATTGAGCTTCTTGTAATCCATACATACCCAAAGCTTACCATTTTTTTTCTTCACAATGACAATTGGAGACACCCATTCCAAATTCTCTACCTCAAAGATAAATCCAGCCTCCTCGAGCTTATCAATCTCCTCCTTCACAACCAAAGATATTGGTGGGCTAATGCAACATTTTTTTTGGCAGATTGGTCTTGTATGTGACTCCACCTCTATCTTGTGCTCCTCCAAGGTGACTTCCTTCAAATCCTTGTAATTGAAAGCAAAAACATGGATGAACTTGCGGAAAATCTCCTCAAATCTCACCTTCTCCTCCTTAGTAACATTTGGGCCATACTTGAGGGTACCTAACCTTCTCTCTACCTCCTCAAGTGTCAATGGTGATTTATCTGGGTCTTTCAAACCCTCTGGCTTAGGTGCAAAATCCAAAGCACACAAAGGATACACATTTGAATCAGATTCAAATTCATCTTCCTCCGTGGAAGTCTCCTCTTCCATGCTTGTGTTCACACCTGAGGCTCCTTCTTCAAAATCTGATTCCCAATAATCAAAAGATGGTGTATCTGAATGTGAAGTGTTGGTGGTGTTAGTCACAAGAACTGTGACTCTATGGTTTGATGGCCCAATCCTCAAGTACCCTTTGTGCCATCGATCAGTTGTGCATGCTACTCTCAACCATGGTCTCCCAAGAAGTAAGTCATAGCTTGAATCCTTCAAGATTTGGAAAGTCATGAGATTTTGAACTCCCATAACTGAAACTACCACCTTATCCATCACCCCTATTGGTTGAACTTGTTGCTTGTTTGCCATGCTCACCACAAATGTTGAAGGTCTTGAGGGTATCATACCTAAATTCTTCATCAACCTTTCTGACATGGCATTCACTGCTGATCCTCTATCAACAAGTGCATCCTTGATATTGTGACCATTCACTCTCACATCAATCTTGGAGGCATATTCACAAGCCTTCCATGGTGTTGGCTTGGCATCCACCAACCCCATTGATACTAGAGCTTTTGCCTTCTTCTTCCTCTTGCTCCATGTAGAACTCAAACCACCTCTAAGCTCCTTTATCAAAGTAGGGTTCAAAGCAATCAATTGGCCCACTGTGATGTTAGCCTTGTGGCTACCAACATCCTCCAACACATTGTAGTTCCACTGTTGCTTTGAAATCAAGAAATCCTCCATCCCCAACTTCTTCCTTGGAGTCTTTCTTGTTGATAGTGTTGAGGTGCGAGTGCTCCTAGTAGACATAGGAGTATCCTTTCTTGGGTAAATTCTTGAGAAGAATGAACATCCTCTACAAAACAAGCTCTCTTCTTCTCTTGTACCAAAAGCCCCAAATTAAGACCCTTGGAGTTTGAGCACTCTCCCTTCTCATACTTGCTCTCAACCACATCTATGGATGCTATCCCCTTACCTTTGTTTGGATTAGGAGCCACTTGAGTTTCACTAAATCCATCTTTCCCTCTATTGGCTCCCTCATAACCCCTTCCTCCATGGTAAGTGGAATTTGGGCAATTCCTTTGGATATGGTCTCTTCCTCCACAACCAAAACAATTTCTATCATTGAAATTGTTGGCTGGTTGGCCTCCTCTATATGGATAGTTTCCATAACTCCTAGGCCCTCTCCCTACATTCTGATCCATCTCTCTCTTCTCCCATAGTTGCATCACATCCCATTGATCTTGAGATCCACAAGTTGTCTGTGATGGTTTGAAGTGGATCCTTTGGTGGAGGTGCAAGAATTGGAGCAACTACTACTTGTGGTGCAACCCTTGCCACCAAAGTATCAGAAGTTCCACCATACTTGTAGCCTTGAGGAGGATGCACAACCTCCTTCACCACCAAATAACTCTCATCTTCTTCCAAACTCTCCTCCATACGAATTGTGATCTTGATAGCTTCAGCCTTGGAAGAAGGTTTCTCATATCTCACCTTGCTTCTAATTTGTGGTGGCAACCCTCTCACAAAATTCCTAGGGAGCATGGCCCCTATGCCAATCATTGTGGTCTCCACATCATCTCCACCCTTCCTCAACACTGCAAAATCTGGACTCTAACTTTTCCACTCTTTCCACATAGACTCTCACTTTCTCTCCATCTCCTTGCTTGAGAAATGTAACCTCACTCATCAATCTCTCATAACTCTCATCAGGAAGAAAGTTCTCAATGAGTGCTGAAGTCAAAGTCTCCCAAGACTCCTCTTTTCCATCTCTCCTCTCTCTCTTTTGGTATTCTAACTCATACCATGTAAGTGCTGCATCCTCAAAGAAATCTGGTTAATGAGGCCCACTCATTCTTCCTCCTCTCATTGTTTCTTATGCAAGCTCTCTTGAAGTCTCTCACAAAGGCCTCCACATCTTCTCCATCCTTGCCAAAGAAAATTGGAAGTTTTGTCATCTTAACCTCTCACTATCTTTCTTTTTCTCAATTTTTTTTCTTTTCTCTCACTCCATAACTATACAATATGTACATGACTAACACCATTTGAGAGTAATCCACCCTAGGGAACACAAAAGGCTCAGGTTGCTCCAAGATTTCTATAGCAATATCAAATCCTAGAGTGCATATTAATCGAACCCTCATGGATAGTTTATCCATAAGTTGAAAGATTATCTCCATCACTAATCTTGAGAACTTGAATCTTGAAGGTGGTAGTATTTCTATAGCTATACTAAGACTCTCTCCAGGATCCTTCACCAAAGTCTCCAAAAGTGCTTTTACTCCACTACACTCATGTCTTTTTGGAAGTCCTTCCACTCCACAAACCTCACACAACTCCTTGGTCTTAGATCTTCACCCTCCTAATCTTGGTGAAGAAGGTCCAACATGAAAACCCAAGTCAAGTAAGCCTCTCCTTTCTCTCAATCTCTTGCTCTCAAAGGTCAATGGATATGAACTTGCCTTACGTCCCTTCTCTCTACATAGAAAGCACTTAGACTCACTCTTTCCTCCAAGTGGTGTAGGCTTTTGGATCCTCTCAACACTCTCTTCAAATTCTATTGTAAACTCTCTTTTCCTCAAATCCACTCCTACAATCACCTCAAACCCTTGGGGAAACTTGCATAGTTTCAATTTCCACTCTTGGTGACCCTCCATGTTCCCAAGATGAATCTAAACACTCAAATATGCTTTTTGTTGCTCTCAAACTCCTCATGCATGAGATCTCCACTCTGCAGACTTGACCCTTCTTCACAATTTCACTTAGATCTCTCAATAGTACGTGATAGTCCTCTGAAATTTTGCACATGTGATCACAACTCCAGGGTGTCACTCCCTGCAAAATTTCAAATCTTTTCATCGAGCTATTTGGTCTAAACACCTTTCTATTCAGCACACATATTTCAGATTTGGTCTAAAAACCACCCCTTTCACTTCAAAAATTCATAACTCCTTGCACAAGAATAGGCTCTCACTCTAATTTTTAAGGCAGCAAGAAGGATACAATGCACTTAATTTTCTTGGAAATTTTTAGGACAATTCATTGAAAATTGAAGAAATGGCAGACTCTGTACAATTTTCCAAAGAGCATGCAGTTGCGGGAATAGTTTACCCTATCAACTTTCAAAAAGTATAACCCTGTGCGCATAGTACCTCTCACAATAATTTTGAGTGTGCTAATTGAAAGATAACCCAAGCTATTATGTGTAAAAATTTCAAGTCCAGATATCAAACTTGAGATTTTGCCCAAAATCACCTTAATCCCCAAAATCTGCAATGTACCTCCCACAATCTCTCCAAATTCTCTCATGTGTACAAGATGTACAAAATCACTTCAAAGACATCATAATGAACTACAAGGTATAAAAATGGATCTTGGTTCTCTAACATAAGTTCAACACTCTCCTCTCCTAATATTCTCTCCAAGTGAACTCTCATAGCCTCCTTCTGCCTAATGTAGAATTGAACACGGAACATTATCTTGCCTTCTAGAGAAGTCTTGGCAATGGAACCAAAAATGTGAGCCTGCATGTCTCTCACTAAAGATGAACCTCTAATGGCTATTATGGTAGTGCACCATGGACTAAGAAGGCAAGGAACCCCAACTCCATCATACTCCTCCAAGGCTAACACTCCAAGACTCAAGACATTGCTCACTAGAGAACTCAATGAGAGAGAGATAATTGCAAATGAAAGGATGATGAGTACTTCCTCACCCCTTGTTTGTATACTTGTGAAATAGTTACGCACCAAAGTTACTAATTACTGGAGTAACTTAAGTTACTAGGCTAAAAGTCAAAAAGTAGAAAGGAATATCCAATCACATGGGCATATTCCACTAGCATGTGATCTTATCTTGACCCACCCACTAAGTCAAGGATTCCTTCACATGGACTATAGAAGAATCCAAAACAAAAAGGCTTGCGGGCCAAAGAGTTCTCAACTCTTTCCTCAAAGCCAAACACCTAGGAATTATACCAAGTCAACACACTAAAATCTTAAATAGTGGTGCTCATCTTTTTTACTTCCTCTAAATTAAGGTCCTTTCTATCTTAGCTTTGACTAAATTTAGCTAACCATGACTAATATAGAACCATCCTTTATCTCTATATAAATGATATCTCTTAAGTACTTGTAATACCAAGCTAAATATCACAATACCACACACATGCACAAATGGGTGTTATAGTTCATTGTTGGGGCATATAGAATTACCTCAAGGATCTTCCTCATGGATTTCTCTACAAACCCCATGTTTCCTATTGGGTGCAAAAGACTAACTCAAATTACTACTAAGGTCAATGAAAGTCTACTAAAACCTACAAAGGTACCTAACCTCTTAGTCCATGGTTGGCTATCGTAATAGCCATTAGAGGTTCATCCTAAGTGAGAGACAGGCCGGCTCACATTTTTGGTTCCGTTATTGGGATCTCTAGAAAGCAAGATAATGTTACACATACAATTCTATATTATACAAAAGGAGACTATGAGAACTCACTTGGAAAGAACTTTAGAGGAGGAGAGTGTTGAACTTATGTTAGAGAATTTGGATCTATTTGTATACCTTGTAGTTCATTATGATGTCTTTGAGGTGATTTTGTACATCTGTACACTTGAGAGAATTTGGAGAGATTGTGTGAGATGGATTGCACATTTTGGGGATTAAGGTGATTTTGGGCAAAATCTCAAGTTTGGGATCTAGACTTGAAATTTCTACATATGATAGTTTGGTTTATCATTCAATTATCAGACTTAAAATTATTGTGAGATTTGCTATGCGCATTGGGCTAGAATTTTTGAAAGTTGATAGGGTAAATTGCTCCCGCAATTGCATGTTCTCTAGAAAATTGTACAGAGTCTTCCATTCTTCAATTTTCAGTGGATTGTGATGAAACTTTCCAAGGAAATTGATTCCATTGTATCTCACTTGTTGACACAAAAATTAGACATAGATCATTGTTTAGGGTTTAGGGTTTAGAGCAAAGAGTAATAAGTTTTCAAAGTGCGGGAGGTGGTTTTGAGACCAAATTTGAAATATGTGTGCTGAATAGAAAGGTGCCAAATGGCTCTATAAAAAGATTTGAAATTTTGCAGAGATGGATGTTCTGGAGTTGTGATTAAGTGTGAAAAATTTCAGAGGAGTTTGATATACCAATTGCGAGATTTGACTGACATTGTGAGGAAGGGTCAATTTTGCAAAGTTTAGATTTTATGCATGAGGAGCGTGAGAGCAACAAAAAGCATGTTTGAGTGTTTAGACTCACCTTGGGAATATGGAGGGTCACCAAGAATGGAAATTGAGGCTATGTAAGGTCCCCCAAGGGTTTGAGTTGATTATAGGGGTGAATTTGATGAAAAGAGAGTTTACAATAGAATTTGAAGAGAGTGTTGAGAGGATCCAAAAGCCTACACCACTTGGAGGAAAGAGTGAGTCTAAGTGCTTTCTATGTGGAGAGAAGGGACATAAGGCAAGTTCATGTCCATTGACCTTTGAGAGCAAGAGATTGAGAGAAAGGAGAGATTACTTGATTTGGGATTGCATGTTGGACCTTCTTCACCAAGATTGGGAGGGAGAAGATCTAAGACCAAGGAGTTGTGTGAGGTTTGTGAAGTTGAAGGACTTCCAAAAGGACATGAGTGTAGTGGAGTAAAATCACTTTTGGAGATTTGGTGAAGGATCTTGGAGAGAGTCTTAGTACATCTACAGAAATACTGTCACCTTCATCAGCTAATTCTCAAGATTAGTGATGGAGATAATCTTTCAACTTATGGATAAACTATCCATGAGAGTTAGATTAATATGCACTCTAGGATTTGATGTTGTTATAGAAATCTTGGAGTAACCTGAAACTTTTGTGCTCTCTAGAGTGGATTATTCTTAGATGGTGTTAGTCATGTATATACTCTATTAGTTATAGAGTGAGAGAAAAGAAAAGAGAAAAAACAAAAATTTGAGAGAAAAGAAAGATAGTGAGGGGTTAAGATGGGAAATCTACCGGTTTTCTTTGGCAAGGATGGAAAAGATGTGGAGGCCTTTGTGAGAGACTTCAAGACAACTTGCATAGGAAAAAATGAGAGGAGGAAAAATGAGTGGGCCTCATTGTTACCAGATTTCTTTGAAGATATAGCACTTACATGGTATGAGTCAGAATACCAAAAGAGAGAGAGAGGAGAGATGGGGAAGAAGAGTCTTGGGAGAGTTTGACTTCAGCACTCATAGAGAAATTTCTTCCAAATGAGAGTTATGAGAGGTTGATGAGTGAGTTTATCTTTCTCAAACAAGGAGATGGGGAGAAAGTGAAAGTTTATATGGAAAAAGTGGAAAAGTTAGAGTCAAGATTTCATATAGTGTTGAGAAAGGGTGGGGATGATGTGGAGACTAGTATGATTGGCATAGGTGCCATGCTCACCAAGAATTTTGTGGGAGGATTGAGACCACAAATTAGAAGCAAGGTGAGATATGAGAAACCTTCTTCCAAGGTTGACTCTATCAAGATTACAATTCGTATGGAGGAGAGTTTGGAAGGAGATGAGAGTGATTTGGTGGTGAAGTAGGTTGTGCATCCTCCTCAAGGTTACAAGTATGGTGGAACTTCTGATACTTTGGTGGCAAGGGTTGCACCACAAGTAGTAGTTGCTCTAGTTCTTGCACCTCCACCAAAGGATCCACTTCAAACCATCACTGAACAACTTGCAGATCTCAAGATCAATGTGATGCAACTATGGAAGAAGAGAGAGGTGGATCAGAATGTGGGGAGAGGGCCTAAGGGTAATGGAAGTTATCCATATATAGGAGGCCAACCAACCAACAATTTCAATGAGAGAAATTGTTTTGGTTGTAGAGGAAGAGGTCACATCCAAAGGAATTGCCCAAATTCCACTTACCATGGAGGAAGGGGTTATGAGGGAGTCAATAAAGGGAAAGAGGGAGGTAGTGAAACCCAAGTGGATCCTAATCCAAACAAAGGTAAGGGGATAGCATCCATAGATGTGGTTGAGAGCAAGTATGAGAAGGAAGAGTACTCAAACCCCAAGAGTCTTAATTTGGAGCTTTTGGCACAAGAGAAGAAGAGAGTTTGTTTTGCAGAGGATGTTCACTCTTCTCAAGGATTTACTCCAAGCAAGGATACTCTTATGTCTACTAGGAGCACTTGCACCTCAACACCATCAATAACAAAGACTCCAAGGAAGAAGTTGGGGATGGAGGATTTCTTGATTTCAAAGCAACAATGGAACTACAATGTGTTGGAGGATGTTGGTAGTCACAAGGTTAACATCTGGGCCAATTGATTGCTTTGAACCCTACCTTGAGAAAGGAGCTTAGAGGTGGTTTGAGTTCTACAAGGAGCAAGAGGAAGAAGAAGGCAAAAGCTCCAGTATCAATGGGGTTGGTGGATGCCAAGCCAGCACCATAGAAGGCTTGTGAATATGCCTCCAAGGTTGATGCGAGAGTAAATGGTCACAACATCAAGGATGAGCTTGTTGATGGAGGATCAGCAGTGAATGCCATGTCAAAAAATTTGAGGAAGAAGTTGGGTATGATACCCTCAAGACCTACAACATTTGTGGTGAGCATGGCAAACAAGCAACAAGTTCTACCAGTAGGGGTGATGGATAAAGTGGTAATTTCAATTATGGAAGTTCAAAACCTCATGACTTTCCAAGTCTTGAAGGATTCAAGCTATGACTTACTTCTTGGGAGGCCATGGTTGAGAGCAGCACGCACAACTGATAGATGACACAAAGGGTACTTGAGGATTGGACCATCAAACTATAGAGTCGCAATTCTTGTGACTAACACTATCAACACTTCACATTCAAATACGCCATCTTTTGATTATTGGGAATCAAATTCTGAAGAAGGAGCTTCAGGTGTGGACACAAGCATGGAGGAGGATGAATCTGAATTGGATTCAGATGTGTATCCTTTGTGTGCTTTGTATTTTGCACCTAACCCAAAGGTTTTGAAGGACCCAGATAAATCACCATTGATACTTGAGGAGGTAGAGAGAAGGTTAGCTACCCTCACGTATGGCCCAAATGTTACCAAGGAGGAGAAGGTGAGATGTGAGGAGATTTTTTGCAAGTTCATCCATATGTTTGCTTTCAATTACAAGGATTTGAAGGAAGTCACCTTGGAGGAGTACAAGATAGAGGTAAAGTCACATGCAAGACCAATCCGCCAAAAGCAACGTCGCATTAGCCCATCAATATCTTTGGTTGTGAAGGAGGAGATTGATAAGCTCAAGGAGGCTAGATTTATCTTTGAGGATTGAGAATTCAAAATGGATGTCTCCAATTGTGATTGTGAAGAAAAATAATGGCAAGCTTGAGTATGTGTGGATTACAAGAAGCTCAATGTTTTTACCAAGAAGGACTACTAACCATTACCATTCATTGATGAGATCTTGGAGGAGGTTGCAGCTCATGAGAGATGTAGTTTTGGAGATGGTTATAGCGGATATAAACAAATCAAGATTGCACCAAAGCATCAACAACTCACCACATTCACCACACCTTGGAGCACTAATGTTTTCAAGGTCATGCCTTTTGGGCTTTGCAATGCTCCAGCCACATTACAATGGTTCATGAACAAGGTATTTGAACCTCCTATTGGGAAATTTGTGAGAGACTTCATTGATGACTTTTGTGTCTATGGGAGCAAGTAGGAGCACTTTGAGCACCTAATCAAGGTCTTGAACACTTGGATGAGGCAAATGCATCACTCAACCCAGAGAAGTGCATTTTTAGATGTGAACAAGGTCTACTTTTGGGGCACATCATCTCAAAGGATGGAATAGCAATTGATCTTGAGAAGGTGAGGAAAATCTTAGACCTTCCATTCCCTTCAAGCTTGACAAAGTTATGCCAATTCTTGGAGATGTTTGGGTACTATAGGAGGTTCATCTTCTCATTTTCCAACAAGGCTTATGCATTGACCATCTATGTGAAGAAGGATGTAGATTACATGGTAATTTTAGAAGACAAGGAGGCTCTCAAAGCTTTTAAGGAGCTCAAGCAATCCCTTGTTGTAGCTCCAATTCTTGCTAAACCTGATTGGAGTAAGCCTTTCATCTTCTACACTGATGCTTCTAATGTAGCTATAGGATGCACTCTTAGTCAATTTGACCAAGATGGGCATGATCATCTAATAGCTTATGCTAGTAGGCAGATGGTTTTAGTAGAAAAGAACTACTCTGTCACAGAGAGAGAAGGGTTGGCAGTGATCTTTGGTCTCAAGAAGTTTAGACACTACTTGCTTGGAAGGAAAGCCACCATTGTCACGGATCACAAGGCTTTGAAGTACATCTTCAACAAGCTTAATGTTGAAGAGAGACTAGCAAGGTGGATGATACTCTTGTCTGAGTATGAATACACTATTGAGGATAGGCTAGGAAAGAAACATGCAAATGCTGATTTGTTATCTAGAACCTATGATCATGATGGAGATGAGGCAATGGATGATTCCTTCTTGGATGAGGAGCTCATGACAATCTCAATCACTCAAGAGGTTCCAATGGAGTACAAGGAGATTGTGGATTTTATGACAAGAGGTAACTATCCAGAAGGGATGCATGCTAGGGAGAGGAAGGCACTTGCAGCAAGATCTAGACCTTATACAATGGTGGAAGATATTCTTTTTTACCAAGGAGAAGATGGTCTACTTCAAAGAGTAGTGGGTAAGGAAGAGTCTATCCTACTCATAAAGGAGTTTCATGGAGGACACTTGTAGGAAAGGTGACTACTTTCAAGATTCTAGATGCAGGTTACCATTGGAGTGGGATTTTCAAAGATTGTCTTGATTATTGCAAAACTTGTCATGTTTGTCAAACTTTTGCTAGAAAGTCTACATCCACTCCACCACTTAGATAAATTCCATTGCTAGGACCTTTTGAGAAGTGGGGAATTGATTTTGTAGGTCCTCTAAATAGAACCCCAAGGAACAATTGGTACATTGTGGTAGTTACCAATTACCTTACCAAGTGGGTTGAGGCTAGACCAATGAGGGACAAGAATGAATATGAAGTTGGTAGATTTCTTTATGAATGTATTATCACTAGGTTTGGATGCCCTTTGAAGTTGGTTTCTAATAGAGGAAGAGAGTTTACAAGAAGCATTACTACAGCCATGGTATGACATTTCTCTATCACACATAGAGTAACTACATCTATAAGCCAAATTCCAATGGCTTGGCAGAGAGAACCAATCAGACCTTGTGCATGATGTTAGCTAAAGATGCAGAAATGGAGGAGGCTAAACATCATTGGGACAAGAGGATTCATGTAGTTTTGTGAGAGTATAGGACAACCATGAAGACTTCCACTGGATATTTTCCATTTCAATTGGTATATGATATTGAGTCTACCCTACTTATTCACTTTGATCTTCCTACCTTCCAAAGCATTCATAAAAGATTGAAGAAAGCACAAGGAGTTAATGCAGAGAAGTCAAGGAAGAAATAACTCATGGAGTTGGAAGAGGCAAGAGCAGTTGCTATGGTTTGAGTGGAGCAAGCCCAAAGGAAACAAAAGGAGAGCTATGACAAGAGGTAAGGCAAGAAGAAGGTGGAGCCTTTCAAAGAAGGTGATTGGGTAATGTTGTTTGATTCTATTTGATTCAAGAGGTGTAAAAGAAATTTTTACCTAAGTACTTTGGACCTTTCATAGTGGAGAAGATGTAGGGCAATTACACCTATGATCTCAAGGAGTTGGGAGGAGGACACTTTGATAGGATTAACCATGATAAGTTAAAGATATATCATATAAGGTAGAGAGAACTTCACTTTGAGGACAAAGAGAAAACTTAGTCCAAGGGTAAATATAACACCCATTTGTGCATGTGTGTGGTATTGTGATATTTAGCTTGGTGTTACAAGTACTTGAGAGATATCATTTATCTAGAGATAAAGGATAGTTCTACATTAGTCATGATTAGCTAAATTTAGTCATAGCTAAGATAAAGGGAACCTTTCTCTAAAGGAAGTGGAAAAGATGAGCACCACTATTTTGGATTCTAGTGTATTGACTTGGTATTATTCCTAGGTGTTTGGCTTTGAAGAAAGAGTTGAGAACTCTTGGGCCCGCAAGCCTTTTTGTTTTGGATTCTTCTATAGTCCATGTGAAGGAATCCTTGACTTAGTGGTTGGGTCAAAATAAGATCACATGCTAGTGGAACATGCCCATGTGAATGGATATTCCTTTCTACTTTTTGACTTTACTTAACTTTTAGTCTAGTAACTTGAGTTATTACAGTAATTAGTAACTTGGTGCATAACTATTTCACAAGTATATAAACAAGGGATGACAAGGTACTCATCATCCTTTCATTTGCAACTATCTCTCTCTCTCTCATTGAGTTCTTTAGTGAACAATGTCTTGAGTCTTGGAGTGTTAGCCTTGGAGGAGTATGATGGAGTTAGGGTTCCTTGCCTTCTTAGTCCATGGTGCACTACCATAATAGCCATCAGAGGTTCATCTTGAGTGAGAGACAGGCCAGCTCACAGATCACTCTTCTAACATGACATCTTAAGCATTTTTCCTTTACTTCATACTTGTCCCCTTTACACTCTTGCATGTATAGGCACAACTCAAAAAAAACCTGAATTAAGAGGTTTTCACTCTTGAACAAGCAATTATTTTTCCATATCCTTTTCAAGAAAAAATAAAATAATAATAGAAAAATAATTTTTGGAAAATGTGTGCACCACAGACATCTTGCAATCTTATATACATATCCAAATCCAGAATATAGTAAAAACTTTGCTAGCAATCCAATGTCTCATGCAAGGATCAACCAATCTTGAGGTCAATTATCATTTAAGTAGAGAGTTTCTTGGCCATTTTTTAGTCAACTTTGGTGTCCCCACTTTTATTTCTAATTCCTATGTATATATTGGTGCAATACTTATATCACGTAGACCATTGTATAGTGAACTTAGGTGCCTCCATTTTTTTTAACATTGTATCGCATATGCACTCCATGCATCCAACAAAGAATTAGTTCCTGCCAGAATGTGCGACGCAACATGAAACCTTGCCGTAACTCATAGAGATGAGATGTGAAAGTTTTAAACTGTTGGTTCAGCTCTAGACTCACTCCCTATTCTGTGGTATGGAAACCAAAATCTACATCTGATTATTGTTGTTTTAGTGACTTGACTGTAGTGATTTGTTTTGTGATTTTAGTTTCTTTAGTAACTTGCGAGTTATTTCAAGTTACCTTTTAATACAGGATTGATCATCTACCATTTTGTTGTTTTCATTTGACATTTCTCTCAACTAATTTCTCCCATGATTAGAGATGCAGCATAACAAAGATAGGGAGGTATTTACAATTTACATAACGTCTTGTTTTAGACCAACGAAGGAGTATTGACCAAAATAACACCAACAATTTTGAAGTGGGAAAGAAAAACACTAGGAATGCAATGTTAACATTACAAATTTACTTCGTATGATAAACATTCAAATTTATAGTTTGAGTGAAGTCACCGTCCGGAAGATTAGAAGGGGAATAATAGAATTAACGAGTAAGAATTTCATTGCAGATGGGAACAATTGTGCTACGGCTCCTGTGACAACTGAGCTCTCCGTAAATACCAAAAGTAATGAGTAGGATTCTCATTAGAAATGATAATAGTTGTGTGTCTACTTATGGAGAACTGAGCTCTTTGTAAATAACCATAGTAACCGTTAGGAATTTCATCACAAATGATAACAGTTGTGTTGTAGCTTTTGTGAGAAATGAGCTCCTTGTAGAAACAAAGTGAAATGAAAGGCGACGGCGCAGGAAAAACAAAGGATGGGAAGACCCCATCAAGCCATACAAGGGAGAGACAAAAAAGGTAACATGAGGCTAAGCGCCAATAGAGTCTATATGAGAAATCTGCCCTACCCCACCTAAGATATCCGAGCTATGCAAGTAGTACGGTCTACACACAACTAGAACATCCAAAGAAACATCACCTAATGTGATTGTTCTCCTATGGGTTGCACCAGCCACTGCCCTATGTAGAGCAATGGACACATGCTGTCTAAAATATGCTACAAAGTATGAGAGTGAGAGTGGTATAATATATTAGTACCATATTTACTCATTGACTTTTAGGTAAAGTGCCTTCTATGCAAAATGGCTTTTTTGGCTAAAGGTCATCCTAGTGCAAAGGTCTCTTTTCACAATGAAGATCTCCCAAGTGGATGGTTTCCTTGTCAAAGGTTTCCTTGTCTTACAACCTTGTTTATTGAAGAGTCATGTCTCATGCTCTTTATCCAGATCAATCAATAAGATCTTATTTGAAATTGATCCAAAATTGGAATTTTTTGCATTGAATATTGTAAATACTTTTTCTCCTCTCCAACCTCATTAGATCATGAAAATTTATCACAAAGTTCCCTAAATGCCTTGTGATTGTCTAGTTTTTGCACCTAATTGTGAACTCTAACCCCCTCATTCAATTGATTATATTCCTTGAAGAGTTTGCTCAAATCATTTGTTTTTTATTTCCAAATTGTAGCTAGTTAGCTTTTCTCTCCTACTATGGTCTTCTCTCCCCAAATGCATTTTCTCAACTCCTTCAATGATAAAAAAAAAACTCCAAAATTCTCTACTTGGGACCCAATCACTTGCAGTTTTGTCATATAGTTAGTTCTCTTTTTGCCAAAATTGGATTAATAATTCCAACGTAAAGCCATTAAACAAGATTAATTGCTTCTTCATCTATAATAGCACATACATTGTCAAGTTCCAAACCAACTCGTAAGTAAACATAGGAAGAATAATTAGATTCAAGCTTCTTATCACTGACTCCATGAATGTTGGCCTGAATTGCACTACCATCTAACCCGAAAGTTCATCACGGTGTAGAATATGAAGCCGAATGAGGAAAGGATTTGGGGGTGGTAGATCAGGAGCACAAAACATCTCCTTCTCAAGTGCCTCCTCCAATGCTCTAGCACACCACACTCTACTACAACTCTCACTCCCCACGTCCTCCTCTTCCCACTCGAGACTACTCAAACTAAAACCACACCCCTTCTTCTATCAACTCTTCACCATCTATAAACATAAGAGCTCTCAAAGAAGACAAGATCATAATCCATATGGCCAATTGTATACATGTATATAGGTTGCTTACATGCAAAAGCTCAACCATGGGATCTGTCATACAATCTACTCCAATAGTATAGAGATAAACCATGCTAAACTCCTTTTTCACTATTTAAGTAAACCACAATACAACATCAAGCATAATAGAGAATTTTGTGTTTGATTATGAATGTTATTTTGAAGCTACAAATCTTCAAGATGAATAAAGATAAATTCTCTTGGCTTCAAGCCAAGTAGATGGAGTTGCAAAACTATGGTGGTGATTTTGAGTGGAGCAAGTTGAATGATAATTTGTTACATCAATCTCAACATGGAAAGAATTCCATAGTGCAATAATTAAAAGATTCTAAGGTATGAATGCTACTCAAGCCGCATGAGATAGATTAGTAAAATTGAAGTAGATTGGTTTTGTGAGAAGCTACATCATTTAATTGCAGAACACCATAATGCAAATTCCAATATACTAGAAAATGAAGCTTTGGATCAATATGTGAGGGACTTGAAGTCATACACCAAACTGGAAATGACCATGTGGGAGCCCAAAGACTTAGAGGGAACCATGTAGTTAGCTAAGCACTTTGATTCCTTGGTTGTAATAACTTGGTCTTGACCTTGAACTTCATAAAACGTGCCAATACACTACACATGGGTGGAAGAGCCAATATTGCTGGAGATTGATACCAACCAACGGAGACCACTTGGCATTGTAGATAAAGAAAGATTGCAACAAAGTGGTGGTTTCTTTTATTGTTGCTAAATTGGACATTGCATTGTTGAATGTCCACTTAAGATTGGATGATCTTGACAAATTGCCCAAATGAAGTTTGTGGAGTGTGATTATCAAGGAAATGAATAATCTTGATAGAAAAGTTCAAGCCACCTATTGTGAACTTGATTAGTTCCCATGGGCTTGAAGGCTCAACCAATGCAAGTTTACTTCACTTACAAGATATGATATCTGATCATGGTTGTAAGTTTTGGTTGATGGAAGTTCAAAGAAATTACATGCCCATCCAATTAACAAAGGAATTGGGTTTTCCTATCAAGCTAATAATTAGAAGTAGATTGATGATGGTAGATGGTAGAAAGGGTTTTGTATTCTGTACCTCACATCTGGCTACACTCAAGATTGGAAAGGAGTATTTGGAGTATATGAGGTTTGTAGTGGCACCTCTACACTATGATTTACCTTGGCTTGAACGTCACAAGGTTCAATTTGATTGGAACTGACAACAAATTCAATATAATTTCAAGGTAAGAATTATTGATTAGTTTATCTGGGACTTTTGAGCAAGACACCTAAGAATAATCTACCCCAAGATGAGAAATTTGTCAATAAAGGAACCATAGAGTAAGTTTTGGAGGAAGATATGATTATTTATATGATGTGGATCAAGCCAATTGTGAAAAGAGAATCTAATGAGGCTTAGAAGCTTCACCAAGTAATGGTTGATCAAATAATTCAAGAGTTTGCATATGTATTTTTGGATGATCTACTAAAGGGGTTAGCCTTTGATGGTGGTATGCCTGTCAAGATTGAGTTATTGCTAAGAAGTACTCCAATGACTAGACCAATCTATTGGGTCTCTCTAAAGGAGTTGGAAGAGCTTCAAATAACATTGACAAAGTTGTTTGAGAAGGATTTGATATGACATAATCCATCTCCTTACAGAGCACCAATACTCTTTGTTCCAAAGAAAGATAAATGACTTTGCTTTTGTATTGATTATCATGACATCAATAAACAAATAGTGAAGAATGCATATCCCTTGCATTGAATTGATGACTTGCTAGATCAATTGAGTGGAGCATAATACTTCTCCAAGTTGGATCTTCAATGTGGCTATCAGAAAATTCACAATGATAGAAAAGATGTGTAAAAGACTCCCTTTTGCAAAAAGTATGTGAATTTTGAATGGAGAGTTCTATCTTTTGGGCTTACTAATGCTTTGGTAGTAAAAGACCGAGACCAATGAGAGAAATAGGAGAATGGAAGATCACATTGGGACACTTGAATGAGGGAAAACTTCAAATGCATAGCATGAGTTTCAGCTTTGGTATTTATAGGTAGCATACAAGGCTCTTGAGAAGCTTCTCAAGAAGTTTCCTTGAGCTGCTTTCTTAGAGTGCAAGCCAACTTAACCAAGGAACTTCTCAAGAAACTTTCTTCTAGAAGCCGTCTACTTGGCGTGCAAGCTAAGCTAGTTGGAAACTCCTAGAAGCTTCCTTCTAAAAGATACCTACTTGTGGTGCAAGTTAAGCTAGTCAAGAAGCTTCCCAAGAAGTTTCCTATATACTTCTAGAATATTTTAGATTAATTTGGCTTATTCTCTCCTTAGTTAACCTTACTAACTATGTTGCTAAACTCCATATTGTTACATATTCCCCCATTGCTAGCTGGTGATGTACTCGTTGCCATTGAAACTTCAAACTCTTGGATGGCCGTCTGTGCATTCTGGAGATGAGAAAGAGGTCCCATGTAGCATCATGAAGGGGTTACCCTTTCCAAAGGACCTTGCACTCCATATGTTGTTGGCGTACGTGTTGGATGTGGCGACATGCAAGGATACAATCAACTTTGTACTCCTCATGATCATTGATAGGGATAGGAGGAGGAGGAGTTTGGATGCAAGAGGAAAAAGAAGAGGGTTAGGAACAAAAGGTTTCAATTTGGAAACATGAAAGACAAGATGAATGCACATATGACAAGGCAAGGCAAGTTGGTAAGCAATAGGAGAGACAATTTGGGTGATGTCAAAAGGTCATATCCAATTAGGGGTAAGTTTACAAACTTGGGTATCAAGTGGGAAGGGTAGATTACTAGAGGATAGCATAACTTTATCACCGACTTCAAAGGTGAGATCACGATGATGGTGGTCCGCATATTGTTTTTGACAATTTTGAGCAACAAGGAGGTGAGATTTGGGTTTTTGGAGAGATTTGGATATGGTGGTCAAGAAGGTTGAAGTATGAGGAGCAAGAAGAGAATCTAAGACAAGCGGATCTTGGCCAAAATTGAGAAAGAAAGGAGAGAATCCGGTGCTTGCCTGTTTAGAATTGTTGTATACAAACTCCGCAACTGCAAGACATTCATCCCAATTGGTATGGTGAATGTTGACAAAGGCACGAAGCATATCTTCCAAGGTGCGATTTGCATATTTTGTTTGTCCATCAATTTGAGGATGATAGGTTGTGGAAAAAGAAAGCTTGGTGCCAAGTATCTAGAAGAAGGCTTGCCAAAACTTTCCGGTGAAGGGAGGATCATGGTCAGAGATGAGTGCACATGGCATCCCATGATGTTTGAATACATTATCAAAGCAGAGTTGCGCCAAGGTTGGAGCATCCACTGTATCAACCGTTGAGAGGTTGTTTCCTTGAGGATATGGTTTGGAAATGACTAGAAATGAAAGCAAAGTGTCAAAATGTCATAGGTGGTTCATTCTTGCCTATTTAACCTCTTGGGCAAGAAAGATTCCAAGAAGAGAGTAGACACATCCATGTGTGCATCCTACAAAAAAGAGAAATTGAAAACCACACTTATGAAAGATCCAATTTAAATAAGCTCTTGATGGTGGTGGTTTGCTTCATGCCAAAGGCTCTTCTCCCTAAACACCCTCTTTACTCCATGGGTTAGTTCCTTGCCAAAGGGTATTTTGCCCAAATGTTGTTTATAGGCCAAAGGTTCTTTCACCCTGATTATGATTTGTTGATTATGTACATCCCTTCCCCAAAGGCATAATCCCAATGAAATCCAAAATTGACTGTCTATGTGGCTTTTCTATTTTGTGGTACTTTGCAAAAACCTTTCCTCACATTTGACTTGCTCATTTTAGAATGTCAAGAGTAGCTTCATTGATTTCTACAACTTCTTGGGTGAGTACTCAAGCACTCATTCCTATTGAATCTCAATAATAACTTTTTTGATATAGTGCAAATTGACTAAGCAAATACTCAAACACATACTCCTACAACAAGATTACTCACCTCTACTTGACCAAGTATACAACCAAAGACTAGAGAAATCCTTTGAACCCAATACTTTGATTATGAAAGCAATGAACATAGCTTCTTTGGGTCACAACCCATATATACAATTTTCCTACTTCTTGATGAAGATGATGAATGGCTAAGGAGTGTTGGAAATCTTCTAATCACTCCTTCTTCACTCATTGCTAATCATAGTTACTGATCTTATCCTAAGTGCAATTAAGAGGTGATAGTGCACATATTGCAAACACAACTACTTAGTTTTCATTTACTCTAGGTCTAATTATAGTCTTGCAATCTTTGGCTACAAAATTTTCCTAAGTCTGTAAAGTAGCTTAGTCAAAGGGTCTTCCAAAAGAAAGACTTTCCAAGGCCAAAGATAGTTCCAGGCCAAAGGTGCATTCTATACTTAACATATTTCTGCCTATTTCCTTTTGGCTAAAATAACTTTGTCTTAAAATCTACTATGAGGAATTATCTTTGTCCTTATAGACCTTGATTCAAAAATTAGTCCTTTCTTGATATTCTACAATCTTGTCCAACAACATCTTTGTGGACTCCTTGAATTTCTTTGAGGTATGCTTGTATAATCAATTGAACAACTATTGCAAGCACTCATCCATATATAGCATCCAATCTTGAGACTTCAACTTCTCCAAGGAGGACTCCACTACATCTTCCACAATTCTCACTAATTGATCCTACACCATCTCTATCTTTGCCAAGATTGTTGTCCTCTCCAAGTTGAGTTCTGTTTGAATCTCCTTCATCTCAACCAAGATCTCCTCCCAAATGGCCACTCAATCCTTTGGCCCTTTTCCTTGTTCTCTTTGATGTTCCCTATGAGCTTTTTTACTTGTATCTTGGCCGCTCATAACTCCTGCTATTATTGCACTTCCATTGCAACAAGGACCACCTTTACCTTCTCTACTTCTCCCTTCAGCGCATTGATTTCTTCTACTTGAGCCTTTACTCCTTCTCAAGCAGGATTTGGCGCCACACTTCTTCTTCCTTGAGATTTTTCTCCTCTTGTACCTTCTTCTCCAAGGTACTCCTTCTTCCTTGAGCATGGCATCTTCCTGTGCCAAGTCTTTACTTTGTTTTCCTATCTCTAAATATTGGGCACACACTTCTACCAATTTGTCCCAAGGTTTTGTTTGTTCTTGCACAACCTCTTATGCTAGCTGATGAAGGTGGCTTAGGAGTGTGATTTAATTGGTGACCTTCCCATAACACTCCTTGTACATGGGAAGAAGCTGCTCCATCAATTCTTGTGGCATGCCTATTATGTGTACAACCAACTTGGAGAGTGATATCTCAAGGATGGGTGAATCATCCTTCGAGCTTAAACTAGTTTCCTTTATAATTTTGGTTGAAGGTTAAGGTCCATTATCCTCCTTCTCAATCTCAACAAAGAGCACGGGTTCTTCTTGCTTGGCTTCCTCTCTTGCTGATACGAGGACTTGGATCTTGGACAATCCTTCATCTTGAAGACCACCTTCTGGCTGAAGTTCACCTTTGGCCTAAAGTTCTCCCTTTTCCTTGCAAAAGCTTGTGTCTTTTGCCTCTTCTTCCTCCTTGAGTACTCCTTCTTGTAGCTCCCCTTCTCCTACAAGTTGAAACAAAGGAACTCTTGCTATTCTTGGGCTCTTGGCTACATTCTTTGTGGGGTTTGAAAGCCCAAATTCTCCATAAAATCTTCTTGAGGTAGCATTCTTTCTTTTCTCAAAAGGTTGTTCTTTGTCCATGGAGGAGTTTGGGCTGGAGTTGATTGTACTTCTCTACCTTGTTCCTTAGTCACCTCTTTGTCCAAAGAAATCATAATTCTAGTGAATGATTGCTTGTTGGTAATGGGTGCAGGGTCTGGTTATGGTCCAATGCTGAGTCAAGGATTTCTTGACATGGGCTATCCTTGGACTATAGAGGAATCCAAAGCAAAAAGGCTTGTAGATCCAAGAGTTCTCAACTCTTTACTCAAAGCCACACGCCTAGGAATAATACCAAGTCAATACGCCAGAATCCAAAAGAGTTGGTGCTCATCTTTTCCACCTCCTTTAACATAAGGTCCCCTCTATCTTAGCTATGACTGACTTTAGCTAATCATGACTAATGTAGAACCATCTTTTATTTCTATATAAACAATATCTCTCAAATACATATAATATCAAACTAAATATCACAATAGCACATACATGCACAAATAGGTGTTATAGTTCATCCTCATTGTAGCCATCACCTTTGGCATGGAAGGCAATGCAAGTCTCTTCCTAATCATGGGTTTGGCAGCTATTGCTTGTTTCTTCTACTTCTCAAAGCCATCATGTTGTAGTCTTCCTTCAACATGATATATTTTCATGTGTGAGAAAATTCCACGTCCATCTTTGCATACTTCTTCACTATCATCACTCATTTGCAAGGCTACTCAAAATTTCCTATGAAAAAGAAGTGATTGGGATACTTCTCCTTCTTGGTTGGGATTAACAAATCCATTCCCATGTAGAAATAAACAACAAAGGGGATGCCAAAGTCACCCCACTTTCTTTGTTCATGTTTCTTGCAAGCTCTCTTGCCCTTGCCCTAGAACATTGCTGCCCACCCAATTGATAGGCCTTCCTTGGTATAGGTCTCAAAGAAGATATGCTTGGTTATTATTCAAGCAAGTTTGTTGTTTAGATTTGAAAAACTTCATTTTTTATTCTACCAAGACCCTTCTAGTAGGATCTTTAATTCCAAGGACAAACAGACTATTGTTGTTCTTGTCATCCTTGAATGTCACTTTGAACTTGGCTTTTGGAGTAAGATCAAGGTGAGTCCAAGTATTGTCTAAGGTTAAAACATTTGCGGGAGAATTTCTCAGCCCCAATACTCTTTGTCAATGTTCCTTTGTCCAAGCATAGATGCTCCCTCTCAAGGCCTCTATCCTTGGATCCTAATTGTCCCTAAACTCATGCAACATTGCTTGATCACTTAACACCCAACTCCACAACAAGAATTCCAATCTCTTATTGTACAACAAGAATTCCAACCTCTTACTGCACACCAACTCTTCTCTATAATGCAATGTCCACTTAACCAATCTTAGGGACTTGGTTATGGAATTAGGCACTCTTCTCATCTCCCTAGGCCCTTGAGGGATTGCTACTTCCTTTCATTTCACTTCTTTCACTCGTCCCAATCCTTCTCACATAATTGCACACACTCTTAATTTGAATTCTTAAGTTTTGAAACTTCTTGCCAACTATGAGGATTTAAATCCTAACTCATCTTTTGCTAGTTAACTCTGCAAAAATTAGAAAGGAGTTAAGCCCAAATGGTTATTTAAGTTGGCGGCCAGACCATTATAAATGTTCAGTAGGTGTGCACTTTGGTGAGCAATTGCTCTTCACACATGTGAGTGGTTAGTACTATCAAACTGTCATCAAATGTAGTTCTTGATTTGTTGGTGCCACATCTAACTCTCTGACTTTCAGGCCAAGTGGCTTCCAAGCCAAATGGTTTTTTGGCCAAAGTTTGTCCCAAGGTAAAGCTCTCTTTTTAGGATGATGATCTCTTAGGGCAAAGTGTTTTCTCACCAAAGGTTTCCTTGACTGAAGGTCTTCTTCACTAAACCATGTCCCGTGCTCTTCATTTGGATGCACTACTACTGGTCTTCTTGTGGCACATTTCTCTTTTGTGTCATCTTTCCCCTTAAGGATGCAATTCCTCTTGGGGTGGAAGGTAAACAATAATAAGCCTCCTTTCTTCCCAAATGATTATCTATTTCTTCATTGTCCTAAGTAGACTAAGTCAATTGAAAGAAAAAGGTGTACTTTGGAAAGAAGTGAGGCATTAGAGGCTAAGATGGAACTAACTACCTAATCGCCACCAATTATGGTCTTAATTTCTATCTTATCCTACTGCAATTGCCAAATTAAACTTCTAACAAATGCCAAGGAAGTTGTTAGTTCTTCCCCAAAGTATATGCTTGAATCATCAATGTCCTTCTCAAAGTATTGCACCAAAGTGCTACTTGGCTGAGGAGGTGGTACACGGACAAGGCCAAAATCTTTGGTTTCCTACCTACTTATAATGGTTGTCTTCTAAAGGGGAAGGAGGATTGTAGTTCTTCCAAATTCTACCAAGATGTATGTACAGTTATTGTAAACATGTTAGACAATAAGCTAGTCTAACGCTATGGTCTCATCCTTCACCAAGCAAAGTGTTCTTGGTTCTAAAATATATTGTGTGGAGCATCCTTTGCCCTTGAGCTGCCAAAGAACTTCCTCAGTGCACTCCTTGTACTCTGCAATCTGCAATCTTCAGCAAATAGAAATTGTGGACTTTGGTGAACTTCCTATCTGCATGGCCTTGGAGGTGAAGAGCAAGCTGGTCCATCTGCTCTTCCTTGTATGTCTTCCCCTCCAAATTTTGAATCTGTAGCTTGAGTTTGCAAATCTTGGTCTTTGCTTCCCTTCCTTTGGCTCCTTCTTGGAGTAGCTCCACAAACTAGGTCCATACTTATTCTGGTTGCCGGATGCACTCTTCTCCTCCAAGTGCAGATACTTTGTCTGAAAGTCTTTTTGGAATGCAATGTGCCTTTGCTCTAGTTCCTTTGCCTTCTACTTGGCTAATGACAAATCCTTTGCTTGAGTCTCCAATTGCAATGCTACCTCTTTCCTATACTCAATCATGTGGAGGTCTAGGGTGGCATGCCTAACCTTTGCATCATTCACCTCATGTTGAAGGCTCTCCACCTCTTCATCTTTGGCTCAAAGCTGATCTTTTAGTTGAGCTACATTTCCTTCTTCTCCATCCACGGCTTCCACAAGTCAAGATGCACTCACCTCACTTTTTTCTCTTGGTCCTATTGCATAAAAAAATGGAGTAATTTTGTTTTCTTACCTCAACAAACCATGTGTCAAGGAGTTCACCTTATTGGCCTCATCCTTGAACTATTTTGGGCCTTGTTGACTTCCTTCTAGAGCTTGTCTACCCTCATCTTCTTGGTTATATCTTCTCATCCATACTTTGCACTAAAGTGGTATAGTCCATGACTTTGGGGCATTTCTAGTATTGAGGAAGCACAAGTTCCATCAGTTAAAGAACTATCCCCACCAGATGTATCCCATAGTGTGCTCCTTCCTAGATTTGGTTGGTGGTGGCTTGGCCTACTTTGTCTTCTTCTCCCTTCTCCTTTGTAGCATGGACTTCTCCACCTCCTTCAATTGAGCTTCCCTTGCTTCAATGTCTATCTCTTCTTCCTTTGCCCCTTCCTGTTCTTTGGGCCAACTGTCTTCTTGAACTTTGGGTTGAAGTTCTTCCTTTCCTTCTTCCTAGTCTGCTTGCACGAAGATGGGGAATATATGTCTATGTATATAATCCTGCTTGCACGAAGATAGGGAATCTATTTCTATGTATATAATCTAAGTTGCATCTGCGCATGAAGCAAACAAACTTGTGGTTTAGTCCAGGTATTTTGAAAATGGGCATTGGGCATACAAAATAGGAACCATGTACAAAGCAATGATGTATAATAGAAAGACGCACGTGGCAATATCTAAAGGAAAACATCAATTAATAAACAATCAATCAGAACAGAAGAGAAATGAGAAGAATAGCATGAGCAAGAGAAATAAGTGCAGAAAAAAGATCGTGAAGAGTAGGACTATTGAGAAAGGATTGTTGTAGGAAGAGAAGAGTAGGATTGTTGAAGAATAGGAAGGGGCGAGATCTAGCATTAGTGGAGTGTGAAAGAACAATAACATTGTCCGCGTAAGTCGATGTGAAGGAGAGGGGCTGTGAAAGCAAGTGGTCCCATGGAGGTAAATTTCAAGGGTTTAAGGTATATAGCAAGCATCCGTATTATACAAAGTATAGAATACAGTACACAAAATAGAAAACATATTTATGTTAAGAAATACATCTGTATCATACAAGTGTGAGTTTCGGGGGCTGTTGGTGTGATTTCGTGCGAGCTCGTACAGAAGCTACTCGGCTGGTTGAGAGAACAGAGTTTATTCTCAAATTTCAATGGTCATTAAGGCCCTGATAACCATGGATGTTTTTCTCTTTTTGGAGAAGTAAGCGAAACTCTTTTGAGAACGAGGTGAAGAGTGTAGGTTTCAAAGACAAAGTTATCTACAAGTTTCCTACATGCAAGTACGACTCTTTAGAATTACATACTCTCTTGTACCTCATGCACTCCGATTCCCTAGTTTAGTTTGCTCTTGGAGGAAATATCTGAGAGAACATGAGGCAGCGAAATGATCTTAATGCAGCAAAATGAGACAGCTCTTTCTTTCTTATTGTAGACGAGAATACAGACAAAGATGTGGAAATCATCTGAGTAATTTTGCAATTGTGCAGTCGAGGTTATCACAATGTGAATGATGATTTAGATTTGGATCAAGCGAAGATATGCATGCAAAGGTGATTGATCAGGAAGCATACTTGGGGCGTAGACACTTCTTCATCATTACAACTAAAGAAAGAACCCCACTCTCACCAAATTCCCACCAAATTCCAAAATGACGTGAACATGTTTGCTAATGCCGCAGTGACTGGCCTTAAAAAGGCTTCGTTGGTTGCAAATTCGAATACATGGATACCCATTTGTGCAATGTGTCAATCGTTCGTCGACAACTTATTTCAGAATCGAAGGGTGTCTCGGATGCAGTTGTTATCGGCGGAGCGTTTCCGTGGTGGACGGTACGATGCCATGTTGTTGATGAAGTATCACAAGCTAATATTCGTAATGTAACTAGTGGACAGGGACAGTTAATCTTTTAGTCAGAGTTTCTCTTTAGTCACCATTTTTCTCATTAGTCAGTACTTTAAAATCATGACGAAGAGTGAGTTCAACATACTTGTACATCTTTTTCTTTTCCTCTATATACATATGAGTAGGAGTTTGAATTCTGCATCCCATTCTTTGGTGAACTTTGGTATCTCTACACTCATTTTCACTTGTTTATATGTTTCACTCTCATTTTTCACTTGTTTATATGTTTCACTCTCATTTTTCACTTTTTTATATGTTTCACTTATATATATATATATGGTATCATAGCAGAAAAGAGATTTTGAGAGCCTTTAGTTCAAATTTGTGAGTTAATCTTGATTACTAAATGATTTAATTAGTAATTTTATTTTATCGATTTGTGCCATGAATACTAAAGTCAATACATCAAGATGAGTCCTTGACCAAGAAAAATTATTAAGCAGGAAAATGTAGAATATCTGCCTTTTTGAAAGGCCAAGAGTTATCTGATTCTTTTATTTGTGCGGTGAGTACTGAACTCAATACATCACTTGTAAGTCCTTGAAAAATTGAAACTAAAGTCAATACATCAAGATGAGTCCTTGACCAAGAACAATTATTAAGCAAGAAAATGTAGAATATCTGCCTTTTTGAAAGGCCAAGAGTTATCTGATTCTTTTATTTGTGCGGTGAGTACTGAACTCAATGCATCAATTGTAAGTCCTTGAAAAATTGAAACTAAAGTCAATACATCAAGATGAGTCCTTGACCAAGAACAATTATTAAGCAAGAAAATGTAGAATATCTGCCTTTTTGAAAGGCCAAGAGTTATCTGATTCTTTTATTTGTGCGGTGAGTACTGAACTCAATACATCACTTGTAAGTCCTTGACCAAGAAAAATTATTAAACAATAAAATTATAGAATATCTGCTTTTTTTAAAGGCCAAGTGTTTTTTTATGTTTTTGTAGAGGTTGAGATAAAAGTTTTCCAACTAGTTGTCCTTCATATCTTGATGTCCGTGCTTGGAAGAAATGTGCTATCAAGTCATGGACTATTTACCCTTTTTGAATGCCAAGATAAATTGTTATCTTTTATCTATTGGATTTCAATTTTACAATTCAAATTCTTTGCTAGACCAACTACAAGCTGGTGACCATATGATTTTATTTAACATCTATGTTGATGACTTGATCATCAGTAGTAGCTGTCAAAATCTGATTTGGCCAGTACAAGATTAGTTGAAGTGAGAATTTGATATCAAGGACTTGGGAGAACTCAAATATTTCTTGGGTATTGAGTTTATTCAAGAAAGAAATGACCTTTGATTACTACAATGTCAATTTTCTCTCAGCATGTTTGAAGAAGTTTGTTGTGAGAGTTTGATATCAAGGACTTGGGAGAACTCAAATATTTCTTGGGTATTGAGTTTATTCAAGAAAGCAATGACCTTTGATACTACAATGTCAATTTTCTCTCAGCATGTTTGAAGAAGTTTGTTATGATGGCTTGTAAGCCTATTTGTACTCCTCTCCCAACTTCCATCAAGTTAAGTGCAAAAGATGGTGCGTGGTTTGCTGATCCAATGTGTAAAGACAAGATTGTTGGAATTTTAATTTATCTGACTCTTACTATACTAGATCTAAACTATGATGTTGGACTAGTGACTCAATTTGTACCAATACCAAGGAAGCCATATCTTGACATGGTTAGAAGAATTTTACATTATGTAAAATTTATTATCAGTTTGTTCTTCACTATTCAGGTGGTGAGTTACCAATTGTACAAGGTTTTACTGATGTGGATTGGCAGAAAGTGCTCAAGACCAAAGATCAACGTAAGGCTATATTTTTAACCGTGGAAGTTCTGCAATTAGTTGGTTATGAAAGAAGCAACCTACTATTGCTTCATCATTGATAGAAATAGAATATGGAGATGACATTAATGCTACGTGTGAATCAATTTGGCTTCACACCTTTATAACAAGATATAGGATATGTTTTTCATGATCCTATAATCTTTTATATATATATATTTATATATATATATATATATATATATATATATATAATCAAATTTTCTACTAATCTAGTATTTATGCCAGGATCAAAAATATCAATCAATGTTCATTTCAATAGAGAGAAGATATTAGCTAGAGAAATAAATCTAGAATATATTCCTCAAGATCGGCAAGACGCTAATATTTTCATCAAAGTTTTATCTAGAGATAAATTTGAATAACTCAAATCTCATCTAGAAGTAAAAGATATTGACGGGAGGATAGCTTGAGGGAGAGTGTTGATGAAATATCACAGGCTAATACTCTTAGAGGCTAGTGGACGTGGGAGAGTTAATCTTTAGTCAGTTTATTCTTTGATCACCATTTCTCGTTAATCACCACTTTAAAACTATGGTGAAGAGTGACTCGATATACTCGTGTATCTTTTTCTCCTCTTATACATATTTTCGAGCAGGACCTGTGTGTCGCATACCATTCTTTGGTGAAATTTTGGTATCTCCACACTCATTTTTTCACCTCGTAATCATGTTGCTGGTGGCTCTGCTTGCCTCTAGACTACCACAGAGATTCATAAGATTTGTGCTCCTGCATGAGGCCAAACTGTCGTGAGATCGAGATTATTTTTGCATTCAATTGCTCAATCCTTCTGATCTGTTAAGTGGCAATTGTTCATTAATAAATTAGAATGTTTTCCTTTGCAACCTGTGGCAAGCTCTGGTATGTAACCCGAAACCTTTGCAGCTATTGGACCACACAACATTGGTAAGCTCTTTACTGATGCATTAACTGGCTTTTATATACAGTCCTGCCAGTTTTTTTGGTGCACCTTGTAACACTTCCGACTTCATTTGACATATCATTCAAAAACCAAACTGCCCGGGCCCCGTTCGATTCGGATTTGACTATCTCCGTGAAAAGTGATATTTACAATCTCTAGTCGCTGAATGCTTATGCACCTACATTTCTATGTTTCTAAGGTTTCATGTTCGGTTTGAATAAAAGCAAATGTGGTAATTCTTATATTATGCTTTCAAAAAAAAAAACTCTTATTTGGTTTGGATCAATCAAACATGTATTAACTTTCATAGATGCTTACATATTTTATATAAAACCTTTTATTCTCCAGTCCTCCAGATAAGCATTTCAAGTTCGTTTCTATAGACAGATGACCATTGTGCTATCTAGATCTCATGCATCAAATATATCTCACAGCTTTATTTTTGCAGAGCATGGATATTTGTTTTCCGGTTCGTAATATGTTTTCTTTCTCGAAATATCACATACATGGATTCATTCAGATTTTCCCATCCAAGAATCTCTTGGTGGCTACATCTTGATTTGGAGCTTCTGCTACATGTATTCTGATTAAATGCGAAGGAATAGGCAATCTGAAAACATAAAGCAATCGAGTATATTATGTTTGTATTCTAAACAAGTGTTATAAATAGAAGTAATCCACCAATTACTGATGTAATGAAAGATGATTTGAATGTGAGAAAATTCATTTAATACTCTCAAACACCTAAAATGTTCTTAAATCATATATGTCGAGAATATGTTGCATACATTGTTCTTGCTCATCCGCAGGAATGGTCACTGTCATGAAGAATAAAATGAAAATGATTCAAGGTGAGTGAGATTAAGGGTTTACACTTTCTTGTCTTCGATAAATGAAAGAAATGGATGGACTTTGGCCACTAACACTGTCCAAGATTAAGACTCCCATCTCATCTACGCTTACTTTTGTACCAAGAAGGATAATCTCAACTGTGGCAATGTCTTCCACTCGGCTAGACAAGGAAGGATAAACTTCGTGTCATTGTACAAAAACGAACGAAGAATGAGGGAACTTCTGTGATGAGCTTTACAAGAGGGATTGTGCGGAACGAAAACACCAAAAATAAGATGATAGAAAAAAAAATAACAGAACGGTTTACGTAGTATGAAGTCTGGCGTACAGACCTCCATACTACAGTAATCGGAGAACATGCTGGATGCGCAGCTTTAGGCTGCTTTGATTTGAGCGGATACACGTGTTGGCACATGAATTGAATGGTTTTCAGTTCCACAGTCTTTGACATCGGTTATCTCTGCAAACTCACTCACTATGTGAAGAGGATATGTAGGTCCTGCATCACGTTGTGCGGTAATTAGGTCAACATCCAGCTCCGCGTTCGTGAATTCAACGACTTCTGTGTGTCTCGTTAGCACCCACTGTGGAAAGAAAAGTACACCATGTATGTGTAATTTGTCCAATTCCACGGTCAGGCTGACTGAAGTGCCTGTAAGATCCGTCCAACTGATGATATATCGATTGGAGCCGACCAGACGCCCAATAACAGCTTCTTGGCCTTTAACGTAGCCACAAGGTCCTAGACCGGAGTGGATCTGGTAATCGATTTTTGATTCACTTCTAAAGTAGATTTCATGATCCCATCCATTTTGATAGGTGTAAACCACCCGCTTGCCAACTAGACCGTTCGGATCCCGGCGTCCCCAAAGCTGTCCGAACGGACCTTCTAACGTACTGGCAGCCTTGATTCTATCCAGAGTGGGCGCGAATTCTCTAGGAGAGATGCTGATTAGTTTCTCGTTGTCGACTCCACCGTCTTCTTCAAACATAATCTCAGCAAACTTGTCCACCAGAAAGATGGGATAAGTAGGTCCTGTATTCCTGAGAATCCTCATTTCATCCAGATGTTCATTTTGGAACACAGTTGTTTTTGCTGCTGCCCCAGGCGTTGCTATCCATCTGGGAAAGAAGATGGCACCATGGTACTGTCGTCGACTATCCAGGTTTACAACTACAGAGACCGCTGTACCTGTTGGTTCGGCCCAGCTGAGTTTGTAGCGCTTCTCACCAGACAGCTGAACGATATTCACAGTCTGATTCTTAACCCAACGGTTGGCTACCATACCTGAGTGGATACGATAGTCTAGAGTGGTGGCATTTTTCACATAGATCTCGTATTGCCAGCCATTCTCGTATGTGTAAATAATATGCTTACCAACGCACCCGGTGAGATCCTGCGCTTCCCACTTCTTCTCGAGCTCCACAGTCATAATTACCCGAAAGCCAAGCAGACTAAGAACAGCTGCTAAAGAAATGTTAGCGCAAGAAGGCTGCTGGAAATGGAGAATGCCGCTGACTGTGTGTGCTGCAAATCAAAACTGGAGAATTCTCAGCTAGAAGGCTTACATACGGACAAGCGGAACACATCTGAGTAAGCTAGGTCGCTGCTGATACGCAAAGAGTGGCGATTGATGTTCTGAGCTCTTCCACAATCTCAACTTACAGCTGGCTGATGTACCCTCCTGCTCAGGAGGAGAATCACGTTGCAAAGCTAGAGTTGGAAGAACAGCACGCACTATACATATCCCCACTGGAATGGCTGTAGCAGTGCCCCTTTGACTTTTGGTTCTATGGAGGACAATCCGGAAAAATCAGTGCGAAGCATGGTCCATCTAAGGCGCTGAATACACACAAATTTTGTCCTCCAAGAGCTTTGGCGTGAATCGACCGCAAACCAAGGATAGAACCCACCTGATTATCAATTGTAAATGTCACGAGCAGTCCCCTTTGTTGCCGGAGATGAACTTAATGGTACTTTGCATCAAGACTCACATGCAGTAATGGTTGATTCCTAGTAGGTAATTTCAAAGAATACTAGAGCCCGTCTACGCTCTTGCTCCGGCCAGGGTGCAAGCTCGTGGATCCTAGCTCGACCATGCATTAGGGCTTTCCGACTCGCACCGTCTACTTTCTCTACAGCGATGAGGTTTCGCCTAGGTTTGGTCCACCCATATGCATCTTCACTACTCACTTGTGAATGTGGTTCTACACTAGATGCAGCGGCGGTCCACATGACACGGTGTCCTTTTGGAGGACAGAGGATAGCTACCCATGATGCCATTAGAGACATAGTGTTTGCTATGGCACGAGAGAGTGGATACTTGGCTTGGAGGGAGCGTTCGTATGCATTGCAGACGACACGTGTCAGGGCAGACTTATACTTGGTCCGAGATGATCAGGTGACAGTAGCGGATGTCGTGGTGACGGACCCTACGCGAGATACAATTTCGGAGGGAGTGATTACCCATCCCCCTGGATGGGCGGCGAGTGCAGCAGCAGGTCGCAAGGTCTCCAAGTATAGGGGCATGCAGCAAGGTCACCTCTTTGTTCCTCTAGCCTTGGAGTTATATGGAGCGATGGACACGGCATTTGACACATTTGTCAGGGAGTGCGCGAGAGCTTATCATGTTAGGCGTCAGGGGGTACCACTCTCACTCTCATACTTTGTAGCTTACTTTAGACAGCGTGTATCCATTGCTCTACAGAGGGCAGTGGCTGGTGCAATCCATAGGAGAGCAATCACATTAGGTGATGTTTCTTTGGATGCTCCAGTTGTGTGTAGACCGTACGACTTGCATAGCTCGGATATCTTAGGTGCGGTAGGGCAGATTTCTCATACAGACTCTATTGGGGCTTAGCTCCATGTTACCTTTTTTGTCTCTCCCTTGTACGGCTTGATGGGGTCTTCCCATCCTTCATTTTTCCTACGCGGTCGCCTTTTTTCTATTTCAAAGAACGTAGTCTTGTTATTCGTCAAGTTGTGTGCCAAGTAGGACTCAAGCGCCGCGTCAAAGGAAACACTGTGTTTAGTACTATCAATTTGGGGGTACCGACAATTTGGTGGCAGGACGCTTGACCTTTCCTTCTTTCTTCCCGGCAGGAAAAGAGCCCAAGACCAAAGAACTATAGTAGAGAAAAAGGCGACCGCGTAGAGAACACTCAAAAGGCAAGTTCTTCCCTGTGCCCTTATAGGTTTCCTCTACATCCACACGGAGATATTTACAAAATGCCCAAGTGCAACATAGGCAGTTTTACACTAGTTTCTATAATGATATCTAGTAAAAGTGCAAAAGCCCGGAGTTTACCATTTGCACTCCTTTAAAGTACAAAAGGCTCAACCGGAATAAATTAGACATATTAGTACCAACCACTGACAAAATATGAGAGTAAGAGTGGTACCAACTACCCTTGGGTACCAACCCACCCCCCTTAGCATTTTAAGCTCTCCCGCACTCCTTGAAAAATGTGTCAAACATCATGTCCATCACTCCATATAACTCCAAGGCTAGAGCAACAAAAAGGTGACCTCGCTGTATACCTCTATACTTTGAGACATTGTGAGTTACCATTGTACTTGCCATCCATCCATCCAAGGGGATACATGCATTGGGTCATGCATAGGGTCTATAACCACAACATCCGTTATTGTCACTTAAGCATTTCAGACCAAGTATAAATATACCTGGACACATGTCATCTACAAAGCATACAAATGTTCCCACCAAGCCAAGTATTCACTCTCTCGAGCCATAGCAAACACTATGTCCCTAATGGCATCATGGGTAGCTCTCCTCTGTCCTCCAAAAGCACACTAGGTTATATGGACTATTATTGCATCAATGTAAAATCACACTCACAAGTGAATAATAAAGATGCAAATGGGTGGACCAAACCTAGGCTAAACCTCATTGTTATAGAGAAAACAAATTGTGCAAATATAAATGCCCTAATGCACCATAGAACTAGGATCCAAGAGCTAGCACACTTGTTATAGCAAGAACTGAGACATGCTCTAGTAACCTGAGCAAAGGATGACAACAACTGAACCACGTTTTGACATGATGTTACAAAATGGAATCAGAATTTCCCTTCCGTATTGGCCGCGGTTATGAAGAACATTCTCCTAAGTAACTACTAGGAGAATGTTATTCTCCCTGGTAGTTTACCTAGGAGAATGTTCTTCTTCACCGCGGCCAATACGTGCTACACGCATATTGAGTTCGACTCATGACCGAACCAATTCCCCGATGCGCACCACATTTCCGCCGGCTCCATCGGTAATATACAACGAATATCTTTGAATATGACGATACTAGCTACCGCTGCCTTTACGATGAATCGATCTACTGCACGATGTCGTCAATCCTTTCAGAAGGGTTGACCACACCATGCAGTGTGTGGAGCTTACATTAGAAATCTCTAGTGTAGGCTCCGCAACTTCACTCTTAATACACTTCTCTGTATGTCAAATCCAAAGCCAATACCAACTCAACACCCATCTAAGCATCTAAGCCTACACAATACCACAGTTCTCAACATTCCTCATGGAGCCGTGAAAGTATAAAGCGCAATTTGCGCCAAAAGAGAGTATACAGTTCAATCTAAGTATCCATTGTATTTAATATCCTCAGTGAGGATTGAGGATTCAAACCAAGCACCTCGCTCCTCACCTCAGTTCGCTCTTCAATGTTACCGTCTATTCTTCAATTTATTCGATGGTTTGCTGGCACTCAGACCTCCCGCAGCACAAAGAGCTCACTTCTCACAGAAGCAGCAGCACAACTGTTCTCATTTGCAATGAGATTCTAACTCGTAACTTTTATTATTTAAGAGAAGCTGCGTTCTCGCAGAAGCGGCAGCACAACTGTTCTCATCTGCAATGAGATTCCTACCCGCTAATTTTATTATTCCCCTTTTATTCTTCCGGATAATGACATCACTCACACGACTAGTTTGAATAGTTATCCATACCAAGTAAATTTGTAATATTAACATTGTTTTTCTAGTATTGTTATTTTCTTCTTCAAAATTGTTGACGTCATTCTGGTCAACATTCATTCGTTGGTCTAAAACGAGACCTTATGTAAATCGTGAATATGTCGCTGTGTTTAGTACGTATTTGTTCTCTGATCATTAGAGAGATATTAGTTGAGATCTCTGATATTGGAGAGAAATTCGTTGAGAGAAAATGTCAAATGAAATGAACAAATAGGTTGAAGGTTAATTTTGGATAAAAACGTAACTTGAAATAACTGGCCAAAACAAGTCACTAAAGTAACTCAGATCACAAGTCAAATCAATAAAGTCATGTTACTAAACCAACAGCATTCATACTACATTATGGATTGCCATACCACTAGACCGGAGTGAGTCTAGAGTTGAACCAACAGCTCAAAACTTCAAATATCGTCTCTGTGAATCACAGCAAGGTCTCATGTATACGTCGCACAGACTTCACGTTCATTCTGGCAGGGAATAATTCTTTGTTGGATACACAGAGCGTATATCCGTTACGATCTAGAAGTAAGAAGTGGAGACACCCGAGTTCATCAAACAATGGTTTGCGAGATATCACTCTTACACAAATATATATATAGGAAAGGAAATTGAAAACAAGTTTTGGGTTGAGTAAGAGGGATCTTATGTAAATTGAAAAAAATTATGATTAAAGAAAACTGGCCACCTCACTGTAAACACTAGTGGCCAGTATCATTAGCTTGTGATACTATATCAACACTCTCCTTCAAGCTAAAAGCTAACTTCTATATCTTGACGCTCAGATGAAATTTGAAATATTCGAATTTGTCTCTGGTAAAGCTTTAAGCTAAATTTATATAATGATGTCTAAATGAGATTTGGATTAATCAAATTTAACTCTAGGTAAAATTTTGGTGCAAATATCAAAATTTTGTTAATCCAAAGGACTACTCTACATCTATTTCTCTAGCCCATACCCTTTCTCTCTAGAGAATAGCATGATAATGATCCTCGATATTGGCTGGTCTGGACATGAAATATTGGATGGTTAGAAAATTTAATTATTTTTTTTCATATGTATATAAGATTAAAGAATCATGAAATTTATATTTTATATCTCGTAACAAAGTGTAAAACTAAATTGATTCACTTGTAGCATTAGCGTTGATACCTTATCTTGTGCCTCAGTGGATGATAATGCAACGTTTAGTTGTTTCTTTAATTACATCAATTATAGTGTTTCCAAGATTAGAAACATAAATTAATCTCCTATTGTGAGCGATTCCTGCAAAATTTGTATTGTAAAGTTTTACAATACTAATCCACTAGCTAAACAGTAAAGACCAAAATAAATAATAAACTTTACCAATAATCGAGTATATGCATTATTTGAAAGGAGGCGCTGAGATACAACAACTATGGTGGAGCAAGGTTATGGAAAACACTTGGTCTGGTATGACTTAGAAATTTTCGAACAGTACAATTGTCATAGTGAGCAGTCAAGAGACAACTCGAGAGTTGCTGATCACCCAGGGCCAACTCTTCATTAGTGGGCGGACCACAAATTGTCCATAAGGGTTATGCGAGAGAGTCCTAAACATACACCGCTTGGGGCATTATTCGCAACGTCTATTGACTCAATGGAAATTGACGAGGAAATTGATTGTAGCTGGACAAGCCGGGTTCAGGACGGTGAAGGGATACAGTCGTGATGTATTACTCCCACGACTGAATAAGCAAATCGAGGGTGAAGTATCTGCAATGCTCGCGAAATTATCTACAAAAGAATCGGTGTAGGCGTACTTGAGGTTTTCATATTCCGACCGGTAGCTGAGATTTATTCGGCCATCATCTCTCTGCTGAATAATAAACTCTTTGCTACTAGACAATGGCACTGCTACAAAGCTCTTCATTCCTTTCATTGGGCGTCAATTCTCCTGGTATTTACAAGCTTCGTCACGAGGCCATTATTGACAAGGAAATATGCACGGTACGATAGTATCATCGCTGAACGTGGCACCAAGTAAGCTCGAGCTACTTTTCTCCACATTTAGTGAATGACAAAAACACTAAACGATATTTAAAACACTTCTTTGTACTTTTTGCAGATTTAGTCGCATGAAACGAGAAATAGATTACTTAATTGCCAGTATACAAGTTTGAACCTGATGGAACACTTGGTTGTGTTAATTGGCCTTGCCTCTCCCAGATTGCTATTGCTCTCTTGTCCTTGTTGCTCAAGTTTTCTTGACTATACCTCTAGCATCTCAATAGAATTGAACTCTTCTTACTGAAAGGTAAGATCTATATACAAGCACTGGGTGCCCTAATACTAACTAGTGCCGCAGCTTGGTGATATGTGCAAACCCAAACTTCTACATTATATAGTACAAACTATACCAACCTCAACTATCACATCCCACATGTACTACAATCTGAAATGCAATTTCAGCACTATTACTCATTGAAGAAATAGTAGTACTCCAATTAAACTTCTAAACTTTTGAAACTTATCTCTTGTGAAAGATTTTGCAAAAATATTTTCAATTTGATTGTTGGTGTTGATGTAGCTGACACAGATCGCTTATTTCTCTTGCTGGTCTCACATAATGATACTGAATCTGTATATTTTTGGTTCTCTTGTGGAATTTGTATACCAACTTGATAGCACTCTGATTGTCTTTGTATACTGGAGTTCTACCATCTTGTCTAACTGTAGCTCCTTGAGTGACATGTGGAGCCATATTGCTTCCTTGGCAGTTAAACATGCTGCTATATACTTTGACTCTCACTAAGAAGCCATCAAACTTCTGGTTCTAGTTCCTTGATGCTTGCTTTAAGCTATAAAGGCTCTTTGGTTAGTTATAAACACTTTTCTCTTTTCCAGTTTCTTTGTATCCTTGTGGCTGCTCCATCTAAATTTCCTTATGCAAGTCTCCATTAACAAAAAATTTCCTGATGTCAAATTGAGCTATCTCCTGGTCTTTTGATGCAACTAACAACATGATAGATCTGATGGAATTAAACTTGACTATGGGGCAAATTTCTCCTCATAGTACTGCAAGCTATGAATATCCCTTGGCTACAAGTCTAGCCTTGTGCCTTGAGATATTGCCCTTAGCATCAGCTTGCTTCTATTAACCCATTTACAATTTTTGTTTCTCCCTTCTAGCAATGTTCTTAGCTTCCAAGTCTTATTATGCTCCAATGACTTGAATTTATCATCATGGCTTTCACCCACTCAAGTGATTGCAATTCATATTGGAAATGAAAAAAATATGCATCTACATCTCCTCCTTCAATCTTAGCTGCAACAATTCAAGCATAAAATATCTTATAGTAATCCCACTCACCAAGTCTTTGTAGTGATCTTCTAATTCCCCCACTTTTGCAATTTTATCAATCTTGAGTGGTTGAAGTTGAGCTCATTTGAAACTCAGGTTCTTTATTGCACTCACTCTCTTCTTGAAGTAGACAAATGCTAGTCTCACTTGTGGATTCTTGGTAGCATCCTCTATAGTCTCCCTAGCTTTTGGAAATTCTCTATCAACTTCTATCTCATCAATGCTTACTCTTCATTGCTCTCTTGAAAATAATTTGCATCGAGTTTAGCATCTATAACCATCTATGATTGGGTGCTCCTCTCCAAACATGACATCTGTACGTTCACATATCTTTTTCTTCTTTTGATCACTTAGTCTAAAGTCTTTGGATACTACTAAATTATATCCAACAAAAGACATCTCTTGTCCCTTTAAATCAAACTTCTTTCTCATACCCTTTATTTTGTGCACAAAGATTGAGCAACCAAAAGTTCTCAGATGTGCAATTTTTTGTTTTGTTCCATACCAAAACTTGTAATTGGTTTTCTCTTAAACTCTACTGAAAATTATAATAAAAACATGTGTAGTTTCTCCCACTACTTTTGCCCACAACTCTCTACACAGCTTGCTAGAAAGAAATGTATTTTTTGTTGCTTCAAACACTATTATATGGTCTTTCTTTGAAATAAAATATTGCTCTAGAGTGTAAGGGGTGTAAGTTCATAAACTAATCAAACACTCTAAAATAAGAACAAATTATTTTGCAAAGTATTCACCTCTTCTATTAGATTATAGTTTCTTGATCTTCACTCCACACTAAGTTTCTACATGTGAGTGGATTGGTTTTAAGCAAGAAAGAGTTTATGACCTTTCTTTCAAGAAAAACACACATCTAAAACCATTAATATCATCCTTATCTCCTTGAAAAGGAGATAAGGTCTTGATATTCTTATTGAGCTTATGCTCATACGACCACAATATCATTGTGAAAGAACTCTTTAACCTTGTATTTTCCTCTACTCTTGTTTGATTTTGCAAAAGGTAATCTATGCAACTTTTCTAGAGCACATCCATCAAAATAGAAAGACTTTTGACTATCCAACTCTTTTAGTTTCTAACTAAAATAACACTCCACTAGTCCTTCTCTCTCCATTTTCTTAATGTAAGCAAGATTGAGATGATAAAGTCTTTGGTTCCAAACATGCAATATCTAACTTTTGACATTCTTTCTTCTGTCCTAGCTTCTCACATTGCAAAAATTGAGTTAGCTTAGGAATAGATCTGAATTTTGTAGAGCTTTGAGTTGCTAACACCCGTCATCACCACTGCTCCATCTTTCTCCATAGAGCAATTTTCTTTGGTGTTGGTGGTTTGGATGCCTTTGTCCACTGCTGTCTAATGCTATATAGGAATGCTTCAATGCCAAAATATATTAACTCCTTTGATGACTTCTTACTGTCTTCTTACATCAATCTCACAAGAAATTAGAATGTCTCCTACTCCAACAACCCAAACCTTACTATTAATAATAACATGCATTGGCCAAGTTCCTTCTTTGATCTTCTTGAAATCATGGAACCACTCTCATCTATCAATCATGTGCTCTAAAGCTCCTCCATCAACATAACAAACATCATTGTCTAGATGTTCATTGATATGTATGGCCATGCTAGAGTTAGTAGCAAGTGCAATACTCTATATTGCTAGAGCATTGGCTTGACTTGTAGGATTAGATGCAATGTGGTGCTTTCTTCTTGGGATGTTCTCCTCACCTCTACATTCTCTTGCCTAGTGCCACTTCTTTCTACACTTACTACCACTTGTTCTCTTCTTTAGTTATTAAATTTTGGTTGTCTTCTTAGTCCCACCATTGTAGCTACCTTCATTGCTTCTTTTTTCAATAGCTAGAAAGGATTTACCCATTGAATTGTCTCCGTGAGTGGACTCTATGGTATCCTATGGCAAAACCTATCTCCTAAAACGTGCAGCCTTGACTGACTCCTCTTGTAGGGTAGCCTAATCCCCCACTCGGAAATGATAAAATCTAGCAGTCACCTTTGTATGCCCCACACGTCCCCATCTAGCAGAACAAATGCACCATTGAGGAGTAAGAGGAATAAGAACCATCCTAACTCATCCAAGGGATCCCATGCAAAACAATCAATTGGTAGGCAAAAAGCCTAGTTAGTCTCATCATGGAGTGTAGGGGGTAAACTATGGAATGGACATGGATATGGAAAACTCTCAAAGAACCCCAAAATACAACCTGCTTGAGATGCTAACCATTCACATGACTCAATCTATATCTTTGGAATGGTCAACGAAAGGACAAAGGAAGTATGCTTAATCCCAAGTGTCACCGTTGTCGTTATAGTCGTTTGCCTCAGATGAGTATCCCAAATGATCAAATCATAGTCTTTGTACATCCTTCCCACATGGGTCTTTACTACTTGCAAGGTAAAACATTAGTGACACAACAGGCATGGTGTATCTCAAGCTCCTCTGTGCAACCTCACATGGGGAAATGTAGCCATGGCTAGCACAAGACAACAATTGTAACACATGATGTTCTTCTCCATACCTCTCTATACTTGCAAAACCACAACCATTCACATCCTAACTTTGAGGAAATACAATCTCTCCCTAACTTTTAAGATTATAAATTTTTATATTTTTTAATTTTCCTCTCAAAAATTTCAAACTAAATCTTCATGGGACTCAAACATGAATACCAAGAGATCGAAAATGAAAATTCTTGATGCATCTCTCTTCTCTCTCAACGTGAAATAATCACTCTAAACTTTAACAAATCTAAAAATACTCATAACTTTTTATTCAATTTTCTATAGCCTTCAATATAGATATCCATAGCACCTAAATTGAACTTCAAATAGAATCTACTATTCATTCCCGCGATATATGCAACTGAATGACCTCTCTAAAACTCTATAATATCTTTTCATTTGTGACCTCCCTTCTCTCTCTCTCCTCTCCCCCAAATTCTATAACGATGGAAGTTGGATTTCTTAAAACCTTCCCGGGCGATCCGTAAACCCTTCAACCCGTTTAGAATCCCGGGTCACCTTTTCCCAGACCCACGAAATTCTTTACGGCTGTGGTCCGGGTAACATAATCCCTTCCGCGCACTCCCGCCGCGCGGACCCTAAAAATTTTCCGGACCGCCTGAAAAAGGTTTACGGATCCTTTACGGGCCCCGTTTGTATCCTCCATAGATGTATGCGGGATGTGATGTGAAGGAGAGGGGCTGAAAAACCGAGGGGTTTCCCATGCCGGTAGTATTTCAAATGTTCATGGTGGATAGCAAGCATCCGAATTATCCAAGTAGTGAAAGTTTCGAGGGCTGTTGATGGAACGAATTATCCAAGTAGTGAGAGTTTCGAGGGCTGTTGATGGAACTGCTTGCGCGCTCGGACAGAAGCTACTGGATGGGTTGAGAGAACAGAGCTCTGTTCTCAAATCTCCGTAGGCACTAAGACCTTGATAACGGTGGATGTTTTCTTCATTTTAGACAACTAAGCGGAACTGTTATGAGAATGAGGTGAAGAGGGCAGCTTTCGGAGACAAAGCTATCTTTAAGTTTCCTACACGCAGCAAGGTACGACTTTTAGAACTACATACTCTCTTGTACCTCATGCACTCCGATTCTGTAATCCCCAGATTGCTCTTGGAGGAAATATCTGCGAGAACATGAGGCAGCGAAATGGTCTTAACATGAGCAAAATGAGGCAGTTCTTTCTTATCGTAGATGGAGACGAAGATGTGGAAGTCATCTGAGTACTTGTGCAGTCGAGGTGATTACAATGTGATCCATACGGAGTTCGGATTAATTCCCAGCAATTTTTGGCAGAGATCCAACCTCCTACGGCAGTGTCATCCGTATGCATATGACGTCCTGAAAGTTATAGAGACCGGAACCGACGACTAGGAGATTTCTAAGTACCTCCAACTCGGGACAGATGGCTCAGTAAGTCGAAATCATTAGCATCAAGTAATTTGCGGAGGAAGTCAAGTTTGTTGGTTAAAAGGTACAGATTAGCCACAAAGACCGCACAAGGTGTACCATAGGAATTCCGGTATCTTGACAAAAAGCCGATCCCCGAAGGTGATGAGATCGTCAAATAAGAACAGCATTCAACGTAATAGAATATCAGCGTCAGCAGCCATGAACTAAAGGTAATTCGTCAAAAGAGAAATGTTATATTTGCTTTTGAGCCATCTGGATTCGAGGCCAGAAGCCTCACACGTTCTGACACTGCCTCCCTGTTGAGAGTGAGCCCATGTTGAAGAATGGATCGGACGAGAGTAGCGAACCTTTTCTTGAGATAGTCATGGTGAATCTTTGTATAAAGTCGGACGAGAGTAGCCGACCTTGTTTTGAGATTGTCGGGGTGAATCTGTGTCCAGTGTAGTAAAGTCCAAACCCTGAAAAAGAGGTTTTTCGAGGGTGGCATAAGGAGCCTTCACTGAATATTTCTCGCGAGTAGTGGACAGTGGTGTGCGTAGTTTTTGGACCTCTCGTGTTGTAGAATGGGAACTCCAAATGAGTCGTCCAAGATCCAGCAGGTGGCGACCAAAGGTCCTGCTCGGAGGAACTCATCCCTCCAGAGAGCATGAGCTGTTGGTAATAAGGCTTCGAAAAATGAGCTCAGCTAAAGTGACAGTTCGGAGAGGGACTTAGAGTGTCCAGCAGCAATATACCTAGAGGTGAGGGGGGAACCTTATGGAGTTGTGAAATTGAGAAATGAGGACAGAAGCCCGTTCGAGGAACGGGAGATCCAGAACTCATTGAATGCAAATGAGATGCATGATATGTAATGTAGAAAAAAAATGTGCAAGACGAAATTAGTATAAAACCGGGAAAGGAGATAAAATGGAAACAACTGATCGAATGTAAGCAGAAGTAAACGCCATCTAGAAATAATTAAAGAGCAACCCTTGTATACCAGTTGCATGCATCGAATAAACGTTAACCGCTAAACAGCGCATGAAGAGGAAAAAAGAGCTGTTGCGATATGTGCACGTGGGTACTTTATTTTCTTACGAATAATGATCAGAGAAATTAACTCTGCTACTTACAAGATGATTGGTGGGCCTGCAAAACTGTCTAATCTTTGATTTGAAACCTAAAACCTTCTTCAGAATTGAGCTATTCGTGGAAGAATAGCTAGGCAAATTTGAAAAATGGTACAATACAGCTTTTGTTCAGTAATCATTAAATCTTCCGGAGTTCTAAATGCCCCACGTTCATGAGGCTCTCAAGTTTTAATTGTTATTCCAATCTTTTGGTGTGCAATCGATAGTTGCCCAACTTGTGCTCACTCTCAATTTCTCACAAGGGATTGACTGAGTTGTCATAACCTTCAGGGTGAAGTTTTCGCCACTTCCAAGCTACTGCCAAATTCTCCGTGAGATTCACGTGAGATGCTGTCCAGTTGAGTTCAGCTTTGATTTTTGCCGGATCACTGTAAACTTCAGCGTAATCACCAGGTCTTCTGCCAAGATACTGCACATCAATTTTGGCACCTGTAGCTGCTTTACAAGCCTCCACAAATTCTCGGACAGAAATCCCTGAACCATGGCAAATGTAGAGCATTTCAGACAGCAAATACTCGGGAAAGAGGCTCTTCTGTACTCACAACAGCTCATGTTTTCTCACTGTCCAACAAAATTTCTCATAAATTGACAACAAAAGTCAAACGTACCGTGTCCAGTACCCACATTATAAATAGCCACACTATTTATCTTAGCATGTCTCAAAGCCTTGACGTGCGCATCCACAAGATCGGTAACATGGATATAGTCGCGTATGCATGTACCATCTTTCGTGTTGTAATCACTTCCCTTGACCTGTGACCGGATGAAATCAGTGAAGTTAAAATTCTAAATTACTACCAGATATACGATCTCTTCTGAAACAGAATATGACATGCCATACACAGTCGCTCATGACATTTAACCATATAACCATACTCCTTTCAACTTGTCTACATCCACCGAGTACCGAGTACCAATGGATATGAAAAACAAGATACATCTTTCAAGTAAATCCATTCCAGGCTCCTCTACGTTATAAGGTCCAGAACGTCAAAGTACGACTCGCCACTCTGTCATTTCAACGAGGTCATGCAGCGAGTAGAGAATACGTAATGTAAACTTCATTTCTGTATCCTAGAGTCAGGCATGATACGAGAAGTTCAGAGGTCATCCGATAAGTGGGTTCTACAGGATACTCATACTCATTCAAATTATCTAATACTCGAATGATATCTTTCTACAAAACTTCACAATATTTTACTGTACCTGCAACCCTGCTATAATGCCCATAGCAGCATCAAAGCAAGCTCCTGAGATACGACCATGCGTCCTCAATTCTGGTCGTGGGGCTTCTCCTAGTCTTCCCTTGGGATCAGATCCAATAACATTGAAATACCTGCAAAACCCTGACTTATATCATGCTGTAATTTATTATAGAACATCAAGTTATGTACTGTTTAGGTTCCTACATTACAACTGGACTTGGACGTCCAGCATGAAGCCGTATTTGCAGTATTCTTACTCTAATTTTCCATCAACTGGTAAAGGATCACCGGTTTCCATGAGCTACATCAGTGCAGTTTCAATCCCACCATAGATATTCAGTCAATCCTGGCGGCGGTGACGTATTTCTCAAATCTGTCAACTGATTCGATGAACTTGAGCAACAACTCACCTTAATATCACAACTGCCATATCCGCATTCTTTACATTGACCAGGTCTATAATGATATCTTCAGCCATCTTCTTTGCCTTCCCATATGGATTGATAGGGACCTACAGGGAACAATCCGTGATGTTAGCCTGTTGAACATGGACTATGCATGTGTCGATGTAGCAAAATATTGCATTTCTATACCCGATGAATAATCATATCATGTAAAGAACCAGTAAAATGGGCACCTGCGGAGTTTCTTCTGTAATAGGCATCTTCTTGGGCTCCCCGTAAGTGGCACAAGTGCTTGAGTATATCAAAGTCTTTACATTATGTCTCTTCATCGCTTCGACTATTCCCAAAGTATTGGATGTAATGTTGTGGTAGTACCTGTAAAACGTACACTTCTACTTAAATCATATTTGCATTCACAGGATTCTTTGCATAATAGTATTCTTATTTATCATTGGAAAGTTTTCTTTTTTGTAACATCCCCCCGTGCTGAAACTGATGATTCATCCAGTCTTCTGTTAGGTAGATGAATGCTTCCGGAAACTTGAACTTCTGGATGCTTATATGCAGTAAGCTGTAGTTTTTGAAAGTCAAATCTCCACCTCAGAGTTGTATGATGTAAGATTGTCAAACTTTTAAACAAATGAGTTGATCCAAACATTAGTTGACAAACGAAAGATACCTGAGAGGTTCTGCCATGCTTTCACCAACGTATGCGACAGCAGCGAAATGCATCACTGCGTCAATCGCGTTCTTTGCAAAGATCTCATCCACCTACAAATTTCTGTTAAGGTACCCTTCGCAGCAAATTCAGTAAGAATATTATTATGGTATTAAATTAATTCTCAGTAAATATTAGTAGACAGCGCTTTAGAATGACGACTTGCGAACAAAGCTACAGAAATACTTCTTACTGAACCTTAGATCTGGCATTGTTTAGTAGTTGTTGCTTGAATTCATAATGCAAAGCTGAACGACATGGATACAGCTTTTGGATCTCCTAGATCCGCAAGTATGAACTGCAAACGACCTGCTCTGGGAAATAAGGTCTTCAGAGTATGCACTGCCCCTAGATTACCCCTAGAGAGGTTGTCCTGCACATTTGTCAGTTTCTAATTTAGACTGTGGTTCAAGATATCATACTTTGTAAGTCTCACCAAATAAAGACCTTATTACAAGAATTCATTAGAACAAAGATCAAGTACGAGCTGATTGAGCCTAGTCTAAGAAGCAAAAGTGCATCAATGCATCCCTATAATTCCCTAATACGCCTCTCAATGAAGCCCAAGATGCACGGAAAACACTTGATATACGCATCTCTGTTCCCTGGAGCAGATTTGGAACTTCTTCTTACAGTGTTACATTCGCTAACACAAGAAATCGAGGTAAACCTGCCACTAACACAGTTCACATATATGACAAGATAACTTACCACAATAGTTACTCTGTTTCCATCCTCCAGGAGCCGCATTACTGCATGAGATCCTATAAATCCTGCTCCCCCTGTTACTAGAACATGCGTGACTCCACTTTCCCTCTTAGTGAACTGCACATTTTCGCGGAAATATGTCAATTAAGTCCACTATTTCTTAAGAACTTTCAAAAAATCAAAAATTCATCAAAAATTCCATTTAATGAAAATGGAATTTTTTATGACATGCGTGCTTCAAAAGTCGAGACCGTGCTCACCATCTCAGAGCCAGCCGATGGGGAAGGCTGTCTCAGTATGAACATACATAGTGCAGTGAGCGAAGCAGCAACGAACACCTTCACAACCAGCTGCGATCTCGGCCTCGGAACGCCATAATCCATCGCTGAAATCAGAAAAGCGATAGAATTCTACCCAGAGTGAATCATTCACGGCTGATGAAAACATACACAATCTCCTACTGTGAAGTCCTATCTCCTATTGTGCAGCTTGATCAGCAATGATTACGTCAAGTAATGGAGACTGTTATGGTCTGCAATCCTGGCGCCAATCTTCTCTGACGCATTCTCTATCCTATTCGTAGTACCATATCCTTGCCTTGAATCTAAAAAGAGTTTGCAAGTCGTTCTGATAATGTTCAGAACGACACCAGACCGCTTAATCATTTCGTCACAAAATGCTCCCCGGCTAACCGGCGTCCTTCATTTAGACAACGATGACAATCCTCAACCGTTGACAACCGGGAAACGGTGTACGAGTCAGTGATACTGGTCCTGATATAACTGCCACGTATCTTCGTTCGGAAGTTACGATGCTGAAGACTTTAACAAGTAGTGTCCTCATCTCTAGAAAGTTGCATATTGACTACGAATTTCTTTGAAGTCACCATTTAGTGCAAATTTCCTAAACAATTTACTCCGCTTACCTGAAAGATTATCGGCACCCCCCTGTCTCGGAGACGAGAGTCTTCGACGATGGTGCGGTGATCCAGGCATGAGTTTCTGGAGAATATGGGGCACACTGGCACTGAAACAGCCAGTTCAGTCCTCCTGACCTAGTCTGACCAAGACTAGCCGGCTCGAATTCACTGATTGATTCACGAACAGGTCCGATTAAATAACACTAGATTGTGTAAAAGCCACTAGTAAAATGCACAATTTTCTTTCTTCCGCAGGCGTCTCAAAACTCAAATACTCGGGCACAGCTGTGGCAATCAAGGTCTCTACCGCTTCTCCATTCTCCGTCCTGCCTTCACTTACAGTATACAGTCCAAAATTTGGACATGACCATTGACACGAAAGGCGACTCGGTCTATTCCTCTCTCCCTTGAGATGCAACGCTTCTGACCTACGCAATCAGTAAAGTTTCCACCATTTCAGGACCCATGCATTTTCAGCGTCTCCATTGTGCGAGAAAGGACAATTAGAACGAGCTGCTTCTCTCCAACATACAACAACCAAAAAAACACATTTATAATCATCATCATCATTTAGAGACTAATTTCTCTTCTTCTGTACATTGTCCCACCTACCAACACGAACTTGCCCTGCTTCCCTGCGTCACACTCTTGGTGGGCTCCAGATCTATCACAACGAAAACAATCTCTTCGCTTTCCTCACCCACGTCAACGCATCGAAATCATTTCATATACTTCCATTTCCAAATTTTCCACGACAAGTTTTTCTCCTACCTTTCTAAATTCTGATGGCAAAGATCTTCGCTTCTTACTCAATCAGAACCCCGGCTCCGGTCGAAAAGAAGCCACTCCAAAGCGCTGAACCTCTTCCGTCAGCTGATCATTTGATCCGATTTTGGCTCTGCTCCGCTCGCCTCTCAAAATCTCTGTGAGAATTTCAGGTCTGATAAACCTCTTCTTACCACTACTTTGTCACCCGCATACCCTTCACTTGCGAGCTACTTCGCTCGAGAGCTGAGTGTGCTTCTACTTCTGATTCAATCGCTCATGCAACCAACTACTAAGCATTTAGAAGGACTTTTCGCACGGAATCGAAATAAAAAATCATCAGTCCTCATGTCTCAAATTCATCAGCACATTGTTAATCTTTGCGCAATGATCTCCTCCTTCCTCAAGCAAAGGAGGTGGAACCTTGAGATGTGTTTGGTACACGACAGCCTTCTTACTGGCATCGAACAACGTAATATACTTAATCAGCTTAAACTACCGTGGTGCATTGCCTTGTCTCCAGATAGCACATTTTATGCGGTGAAGCCTTAAGTACATATCCGCAAGTCATTAGCTACTAATCTACCACGTGAACAACAAGATCAAGCGTCTTTGGCTCGATTCGTCTACTGTGATTCTCTTGTCCGGTAGTACTAACGTTGTTAGTGGGCACGACAGGAAAGATCTTCGTCACTCCACGGACAGGGTGGAAACTGTAGTTTTCTGTCCAGCTACAGTACAAGATACTGACTGTACAGTACGGGATGTCCATGATATCTCGACGGCCCTTAAACTTACCTTGATCTTGGTCATGTTCCATTATGTTGATTTGTCGTGTTGCAATAGATTGGTTGAATATTGCTATGGCTGGCATGCTCGTGAAAGATCAGATTTAGTAATCAAGGAAAAGCAAGGCAACTTACGAGAGAATATCGGCGTCATATACTTCAACAAATGCAGACGATCAAATCATACAAAAAGCACCCACTTATTAGTAATCAGATCTTTCTTCGAGCAAATTTTGAAATACAATGAGGAGGAGATAAATTTAAAAGAGGATGAAGTGCCGTGCTTGACTATCGGAGATTGTGGAAGACGAAGAAACTCTAAGTAAATTCAAAAACGATATCATTTCAACTGATTTGTATTGGAAAACACGGAAAACATGTTTGCGGAAACCCTCTAACGGTAATGAATGGATGGGTATACTCAATATAAAGCCCCTTTGGTATTCTAAAGATGAAAGTGATCCTGAAGCACAATTTTCATCAAAATAAAAAGCCAGTAGCTTAGGGTGCATACGTGTTATGTGTCTTGAACTGTACGAATATTCTTCCTGCAGCAAAGATAAGATTAAAATCCGGAGAATCGGTAATTTACTTGCATAAATGGTCTCACAGCTTCAGGATTTGAGTAGAGATACCATCTCAGCTTCCGACCCTTGAGAGGCAAGTGTCACTAATCGCAATCAGCTTCAGTGTTTCTAATAGATTTCTATAGTCTTCAAATATTAATAGAAGTTCTTCTAAACTTCTGCAATAGTCTCAACTATTTTCCCTTCATACTGCTTTTAAGCCTAATCAGTAGGCTCTTAATGTATCCATGTTACATTTCCCTTTCGGGATACATGGACATTTGGAATTTAAGGGCGAGAGTGTCTCATACGATATTTGCAGGGCCAGGCAGTTATCATAGATCCAGGTCAACAAATTATCTTCCAAAAAGTTTCACTACGAAGCTTACGTTATTCTCACCCAACATAGGTGTAATGAAAACTAGCATCACCTCTTGAAAAACAATAGAGAAACATACAAGTAACTATAAAAACAGATTAATATATGCCTTTAAAATATCCAATTAATCGACAGCTTACATCTATAACAAGTTACTGAGAACTACAGTGAAAATTTAGCTTATTATAACTAAAACAAGAGGAGCAGAATCCTTTCCAGAGTTCACGTATTGACATATGGTAATGGAGGGAATTCAATATTCTCCAGTACTCTTCATTACCCTCCTTGATAACATTCAGTCAACATCAGTGTTTACTTCATTAAATTCTATGTCTTTTATACTTAGTTTGGCACCATCGGCATGATATAGTCACTAGAGGAGAACCTCCCTTCTATCAAATGGTTAATGAAATCTACAACAAGCGATCATGACACAGTTTAGTCTGACCTTTCTTAAGATAAGACCACGTGAATCCGTTCTCTCTATTCTTCCCTCATCGGGTAGAGTTGCTGTTGCAACCGTCACCTTGAATCATTAGTTCCCTTCATCCAAAGATGTGGAGGGCACAAACTCTCTTCCACTGTACTTGCATGTATATATTCTCACTCAAGCAAGGAAAGTTGATATTGTAGATTGTGCCGCATGATAACTCCATGATAAAAGATGTTATTGCCGACCTTGACAAACCGCTGTTCTTTAGAATTTAAGACACTATCATGAAATTCTACGCATAATTTCATGATAGTACCAGGTCCTCTGTCATGGTCATAATCAAAAACAGATATTTGAGGTCACGATTTCGGATTTTTGATTCGAAAATGGTTCCTAGATTCTGTTTTCGTACTAGCATAGACCTCACCCATCAAGAGGCATGGACCATGTATAGCGGTTAAAATTGAAGCAAACTTTGATATTGAATGATCTTAAACAGATACCGAGATGGTATTGAGTCTCATAATAGGGTCTTTTATTGTCTTTGAGGGAGGTATGAGGAAACAGAGAGTGAAATCCTTGGGTGCAATATCTATTTCCCATGGTTCACTCTAGAGTTCTCTTATCTACTATTTTGGTTATATCAGATTGTATAAAAAAAAATTAACAAACTATATATACATCATAGATCAAATTAGGCAAATTTTTGATAATTTGACTATCTAGCTTGTAAGCTTGAGTGTCAAAGTGTAAAGTATGGTCAAATTCATATTCCTCCTCACCTCAAGCTTCACGAGGGTGTATTACATCTACATATGTATTACATTCCAAGAATACTACATATTCTTGGAATGCTAGTAGGATCCAAGGATTTTATCATAGGCTTCTTAGAATTAGCACTTGTAGGAAGATATTATCCATGTGGATGACCTTTCTCTACTAGGAGATCCACCTGTGGCATTTGTTCTGTTTTCCTTTATTATTGCACGTCAACCAACTTACTTACTTTGTATAGTTTCTCTTTATTTGACTTTCTTATCACGTTTTAAGAACTTTTGATAAAAGGATTACATGAGTCTTGGTGATATCACTGGACCATGTACATTTGAGTGTGTGATAGGAGATTTGGCACATAGAAAATATCTCTATTGATATTATGTGGAGGGATAGTCTTTTTACCTATGGGAGATATGGCACTTATAGCATTTTTTTTACTAGTTTGGCTCTTTTGGCACCCCTACTTTCCTCCCATCTTATGCTTGCTTATAGACTAATCTTGGATATATATGTGATTGAGGTGGAGGAGAGATCCTTTTCTCTCCATGTGTTATTGCAGTGAAGAAGAGATGTGTCATGCCATTTATAGCGTCGTACCTAGATTGCTCGGATGTTGGAGTAGTAGTGTTGGTAGTCAGAGGTATTTTGGCAGTTACTCATAGATTGCTTATTGATAGTCAGATTTTATGTTTGGGGTACTAAGTACATGGTAGGGCCCACTATCATTTGCACCTTTCGCATTGTCAAGTAAGTCATCAGCGGGACCATTAGGGTTGGAGATCCAAGTCGAAATCAAAGGTATACCTTGGAAGTGCAACCCTAGAGAGTTCACTTCTTTGATGTTGAGCCTTTTAGTTCCTAACTATGTGTAATACTCCAATGACAAGAGAAGAGAGAAAACACAGATTTCACACTCAATCAAGCACCTTCTCTTTATTATATAGACAAAAGAGATCTCCTCCAAGGAAGCTCCACCATAGGATTAGGCACATAGATAGGTGACATGCCAACAACTTCCACCCTTGGATTACTTACTTGGATGGGTGACATGTCAGTCTTGATCCTATCTGGTTGGTCAAACATACTTTGACTAGAGGGAATCTTTTATAGAATCTTCTCGTATGAATCTCAAAATCACGTGGGTGAGGTACCATTGGAAAACTCTTAACGAGACAAACCAAGGGGGAGGGAAGGTTAGCCTTTGCTTAAATGGGGGGAATTTATATATTTTTTAGGCCTAATTCATCCGTTTAGGCCTTCAAAATTGCCTTCAAAGATTTCAAGCATATTTTGTTTCTTACTCTATTAGTAGAAGTGCACTTTTGGTGATACCTCTTTCTGATCTATTTATTCCATCATGTGTAGCATCCTTCTAGATGTTATTGAACCAATTCTCACCTTTAAATCATATGTCTAGCTATTGATTTTAAGGTTTTCAAGTCTATTTTGATATCTACCCTATTAGTAGAAGTACTCTTTTGGTGATACTTCTATCTGATCTATTTTGTCCATCATGTAAAACATCATTCCATATGTTACAAAACTGAATTTCACATCAAGATCATATGGCTAGCTCTTGGTATTACAATATGGTGGACAAAAAGCCATTGAGGGTAACTTGGAGTCTCTTAGCTAGAGTGAGTGTGGCTTGACTGTAATCAATGCCTAGTTGTTGGCAAATTGTTGAGTGAAAGATCAAGTACTATCTAATTTGAGTTGATTCAATTATATGAAGAATTGATTACATTAGAGAAGTGAGAGTTATGGGGAAATTGGGTTTAAGAATTGAGTGTGTTGGTGGTATCTCCAAGCTTGGTTTATTGTTGGTACTTGGATTGTGATTTGAATTTCCCTGAGAGTGATTGTATGTAGAAGCATTGGCCAAATTTCCTTGAGAATGGAGTCAATTTCAAGTGCTAGTGTTTGTTTTGAGCATAGGAGGTGAAAGTAGGACCAATTTGGTGCAAATTGAGCTCAAAGTGCAAAATTGAATATGGAATTGGGAACCCATTCCCATGAATTAGATATTTTTAATATCCCTATCTTTTCAATTTGGCTGAAGTGGAGATTTAGCAAAGGATTTGGCAGTCAACTAACTCTAAGGATTTACATCAAATTTTTTGTCAGATTTTGGGGAGGATTTACATCAGATTTCAGCTAGAAGAAGTTTGATCTCATTCTAGATGATCCTTGTAGCTTAGGAAGTAGATAGAGACTCAAATTATATCAAATCCCAAATGGTGGTAGAGTCAGTCGGTGTTGAGTTTTGAGATGGAAGGCTTTTGTTGAACCTTCTTGTGATTGGATTCCCTCTATTCTTTGTTTCTTGTTTGTGCACCATGTTTGTGTGAGGTGGCTTGACTTTAGAGCGTTGGTGCTCTAGTGTGCTCTCAATAGTGAGGTTGGAGTGATGACCAATCAGACTACCTATGTTTCTCACTAGTGAGGCAAGAAGTGATGACCTACAGATTGTGAGAGTGCATGTTGTGATGGCATGTTACATGTCACTCTTTTCCCTAGAGTAGTTATTATAGTTAGAGTTACATTAGTGGGTAGTGTTCAATTGGTGATGGCACTTGGTTTTGGCACTTGGTGGTGATTCTTGGTGGGGTACTTGTGGTGGTTACGGTTGCGGGTTGTAGTTTATGGTTACTTTGTCATGATAGAGTTCTTTGGGAATTCTAGAGGAGATAGCACTACAATACATAGTGGATTTACTCGGAGTGGCACTTGGTATTAACACATATCTCAAGTCCCAATGAAGGAGGAGATTGACTCTAAGCTGGAGTTTAACACAAGAGTTGATTCAATTGAGAGTGCACTTGATGTATCCGTACCATTGTTGTGGGACATGGAGAAGATTTATGGGGCCTCCAAAGGTCCCAAGTGTTACTCTAGTATAGTGGGTACCATTGAGTTAGATGATTTCATCTAGGAGTTTGATAGTTGGTGTGATTTGCAATAGATGCGGAACTTGAGTTTGTCACACCCTTCATGGCATGGAAGGGGTTGTTTTAGCACTTGGAGGGTCCACCGATGGATGACTATCACAAGTTTATGAGATCAAGCTATGGAGATAATAAACTATATCTCCATCACTTCAAGTCCAATTGCCAAGGGTAGATTGGCAATACCCACGAGTTCTAGCTCTAGTAGCATTGGTGGAGCTAGTGGAGGTGCACTAGCTAGAGATAGTGCTACTACAAGTGGAGGTACCACTACAAGAGGTGGTATAGTATTGGAGTTTAACCCCATGGTGGAGTTCTTCTAATGCTTAAGGCAAACTACCAAGGAGTGTGGATTTACAAGTTGAAGAGCTTGTAGGAGTTCCAACGGAAAGCTAGAGAGAGCTTACGTGAGGCATACATTCATATGAGATGACTGACCAATTTTACTCAAGGAGTTATTGAGGCATAGGCAATCTAGTTTTGGTATGGGATTCTAGATAGGGAGTTAAAACATAAAGTATGTGATATTATGTTATTATGTTATTATGTTATTATTTACCTACTTTGGCAATAGTCTTTAGTTTGGCTGAGTATATTGAGCTCAACATGGTGGAGGAGAGAGTAGTGACATCTAGATTTGATAGAGAGACCTCATCCACAACAATTACTTCTTCTAGAGTGTAGCAAAGTGCACCATGCCATGTTGGCATTTGAGGATAGGGTGGACATCCCATATCTTATGGAGCAAGTAGAGGGCCTAGTGGGCTCGACACTTACCTTCCTTTTCAGGTCAGCAATAGCAAGTGAGTGGTGATGTGGCTTGTTGGACTTGTGGTGGACCTCACCACAAGAGAGATGCACTTAGGGCAACAAACATGATACCTTTAGTGCATCACAGCCAGCATATTTGGTCACACTAGTGATCGATACTTTGACCTACACCCGGAGTTAAGGAGTGGTAGCATTGCTAGGGCAAATGGTAGAGGAGTTCTAGGTCCTGGAGGATGAGGTTGTAGAGGATCCACACTTGGTAGGGGTGCAATACATGCTCTTACTTTTGATACAACCATGGTTACTTGGATTGAGTAGTTAGAGCAAAGATTGGCTAGAATGCCATAGCTCAAAGAAGATCAGATTCGAGTGTTGAGGCTTCCACCTCTTATGTTGGTGATAGAGACATCTTGGACTTCGTAAACGAAGTAGCAAATGTAGATGCATCTACTATAGTGACTAGGAGTGCAATACATGCTCCAAAGCCTAGAGAAGCATAAGTGTAGTTGGACCATAAAGAGGAGAGGCTAATAGACAGGTCAGACTTCCCAATATTTTACACTCTTTGAGGCACTATAGATGATATCCATGGCTCCTAGACATCCTAGTGCAGGCGTGGTAGGTGGTGATGGGATACATGATCAACTACATGTTAGTCAACCACCAACTACTACACCAATTGATTCTAGCTCTATGTTGGGGGCGGCTCAGTTGATTATGCATTTCCCTTTATTCTAAACAATGATATGTATACATTGGAAGTTGACCCAGCTCCAATGTTCCGGTTGGTTGCCACACTTTGTGAGAGTAGGGATTATATTGTTCCTACTCCTAGAGCAGAGGTGGTTGATAATGGAGCTGACTTGGTTGAGGAGCATGGGATCCGCTCATCAACCAATGGGTTATGGTAGGCAGCAACATCTAGATTGGAGGAGTTACCAACTAGACTTGCTTTTGAGCAAGCACCGTTCAGACCTAAGGTTGTCTTATTGGAACCATAAGGGGATTTTTTGTCTGTAAGGACCTTCAAGGAAGGTCTATACACCATATAAGGTCTTATTAAACTCTAATGCATAGCTCCTTATGTTGGGGAAGGTTATAGTTATCGGTCTAGAGCTTCAAAAGATTGATGTAAAGAGGTGTCCATTTCAGATCCAAACATCTCTAGGGATGGTTCTACATAATACATGTGGAAATTTTGTTGTCCAAATTCAGCCTGGTCATCCAATTGATAGCTCTATGGTGAGAGCTCAAGCCATTGGGACTGTAGTTGAGTCATATGATGTGCTAGTTAGTGGAGCAATATCATACCATGGGTTTTAGCATTGACTATTAGGAGGAGATAGCTTCTTATAGACCAGGTTGGTAGTCAAGTGAGGGATGGGTATGTCATCTACCAGTATGTTTTAGTAATAGCAATCTTGGCTCATTGTGATCAAGGACCATGATGGCATCAGTTTCAGCTTTCAGTGGTTTTGTTACTTGGAGTGGAGCCTTTGTACAACCAAGAGACCAATTTGAGGATGACCCTCCAAAGTCTATCCCATTCACATTTGGATACCACATTCATTGCTTGGCATTATCCAATAGAGGAATGATATCTATTGGAGTTGTTTAGTGGGAATAACACTAGACTAACTTTGGTACACATGCAAAGGTGCTTGTATCTAGAGAGAGATGAGATTGCTAGGTGAGTCTATCTATATCATGTGGCACATTTGGCCTATTGGTATCTTGAGTTATTATTGATATCAACAATCAGGGGTTACCACAAACCCTACCAACAAACATTTCCTTGTTGGGGGCACAAGATCTAGAGAAACATGGTCCCATTTATTTGGTGATTTTTGGATGGCCATGTTAGGGACATGCACTTATTGGCCAAGGTTTGGGTCTTTAGGATCCCTTTTCTTGTGTGTTTTGGGAGATGTTACATATACTATGACATTTCTAAGTTCATTAGTCCATTTTTCTAGCCTACATTTTGGAGAACATTCCTTTGATGGGTGATTCTTGTACATGAGTGGTGGCAAGTACACATCAAGTCCATTCTTGGATGGGACATGTTATGTTGTTGGATGCAGCCAAAGTGGGATCACGGGCTCATCATCTTCATCTTTGGTGGATGAACCTCTTAACCAAAGAAGTTCTATAATGTGCTTATGATGGGATTCAATGACTTGACCACCTTATTGTTCATGACATTTTGGATGTTGGTTGTCAATCTCAGACAGTGGTAGTGGTTGATAGGTCACTTATGGTAATAGTGAACCTAGTTGGACAACCCCAAGCCACTTTACCTACACTTATGAGTTTCCCAAGCTCTCATGCTTTTCAAGAAGGATAACCTAGACTTGTTTGGGCCTCACAATTTATAGCAGTTGGTAGAGCCTAATGCCAATGAGAGGGAACGGGCAATGGGTTTTTGCATTGGTATTATTGCTATTACAAAAATATCAGAGGTATCCAGACATTAGGTGCTAGGTCAAGCAATGGACGTAAACTTTTTGACTTGGATTGTAAGCCTTGGATTGGTAGAGCAGCATAGGATGCACTTGATAGGCATCACCACTTGGACACTTGTGAGCTCTATGCCTATTGAGATGATCTAGGCACATGTTGGAGGAAATGCACCAAGTGGGTAGGGTATTCTTGGGACACAATCAATGGCCACTAGTGAGAGAGGTCTACTTGGGTTCCATCTAGGTGGGCATGATCTACTTGGATTCACCCTTGGTCTACTTGGGATGCAACTAGAGAACATATGGAGCTCACAGCCAAATCAAAAGGATTGTTCCACACTAAGGTTGGGACCTCTAGTGGTTGGAAGCATGACAATACTGCTCCCAAGGGCACAATGTAACAACCAGTCCATATGTCTTCCACTCCTATGACAGCTATAAGGGATACTTGGGAGCCAAATCTTGGATGCAAGCTTACAAAAGGGGAGAGATGAAGAGTTTGGAGGTTCTTGAGGAGCTACACAAGTTTTTTTGCCTTTAGTATGAAGGATTTGGGTGCTCTAAAAGGACATGGTATTTGGATTGAGATGACTAGTGAAACACTAGTTTTTTGATACCCCTCTCAAAATAGTGACATGGAGAGAGCGTTGATTCAAAGCCAAATTAGAGACCTTGTTGAGGTTATTTTGGTGGAGATTTCACATGGAGAGTATGCATTAGCTATAGTGATGTCAGCCAAGAAGGATATGCATGGCAACTACATAGGTAGGCGGATGTGTGGAAATTACCATCTATCAACCAATAGACTAGGGCTGATCGTTATGCCATGCTTACATTGGAGGCGATCTTTGATGTAATTGGGCATGCAAAGGTCTTTAGTACCTTGGATATTTGGGTAAGATATTAATAATTGCAGATTAGGGAAGAGGATAAGTCCAAGATAGCATTTTGGGCTATTGATCCTCACGGCAAGGATGTATTATATCAATGGAGGTTCCTACTATTTGGGGTAAAGAATGCTCTTGCCGAGTTCAAGAGTGTCATGGATAGGATTCTAGGAGGATTGGATTTTGCTTGGTGTTATATTGATGATATTTTGGTCTATAGCACTATTGTGGAGGAGCATGAGAGACATTTTTTGGAGGTGTTTGAGAGGTTGAGATCTCACGGACTCAAATTGCATCTTGGGAAGTGTAGATTCTTCCATGAGTAGGTTGAGCATTTTGGTCACTCTATCTACCCTAGAGGACTTGGTGTTCAACAAACCAAGGTGGAGGCTATTGCATGTATTCCTTAGCCTATGGATGTGAGTAGAGTGTGAGCATTCCTTAGGTTGGCAAACTTTTACCATTGTTATCTTAGAGGATTTAGTGCCATTGCCAAGGCCTTGACAAAGATAACTAAGCTTACACAAGAGTGGTGTTGGGGAGATGAGTAGGAGAGAGCTTTTATAGAGCTCAAGGAGAGGCTGATATCTATCCCTTTTTTGAGGAGACCAATTAGAGGAAAACCATTTTAGGTTCACAATGATTGGAGTATGTTAGGGCTTGGAACAATACTCATCCAACATGATGATGAGAGGAAGGATTTTGTGGTGGCCTTTGCTAGTCGCTCCAACAATTCAGATTCAATTCGGAGGTGAAGTATAGTTCATATGAGGGATAGTGCTTGGTAAAAATATAGGAAGAAGCACATTTCTAATGTTATCTATTTGGTAACCCCTTTACTCTCATCATTAATCATCAACTGTTAAAGTGGTTGATGGACTCCGACAAGCTTTTAAGGAAGCTTGCACAATAGGCTTTGATTTTATAAGAGTATGATTTTATAATTATTCACAAACTTGGAGTGTTGAATCATGATGCAGATGGGTTGAGTAAAAATCTATGTCCCATCCAACATGATCAGACCAAAGCATGTTGGCGTGCTGAGACAAATGAAGAGATGGTGTCAACTTGGCATGTATCTACCTTTCTTTGTATGTTTTTTGAGGCTTTGGTGGTATCTCTCTTAGCACATATAGGAGGAGTTATTGAGGTCACAGATCAAGAGAGTAGAGAAAGTGGTTTCATTTAGCAAGACATTCATGATGATGTCTTATGATGGATTATCCTTGCACTAGTGTTGTGGGTGCACAATTGGGGCCAAGGAGAGAGTCTATGTTCTTTAACAAGCCAGACGGTTCAGATTGGAGTGCAAATACCTTTTGTGTATGGGAGGATGGTAGAGTGCAATTAGTACCACTTCCATCTCAAAGACCACAGTTGGTCTATCATGCCCATGAAGACCTAGAACATTTTGGAGTAAAGCTTACATATAGCTTACTCTAGAGTCATTATTGGTAGCACGGTGTGCAGACCAATGTACATCAATTTGTTACCAGATGTGTGGTTTGTGACCAAGTTAGAGCATCATTTAATGCTCCTATGCTAAAGTTACACCCATTACCTACCATGGGATTGGGTTACCTTTAGAGTTTGGACTTGGTTGGACCTTTACCATTGATTGTGAGACATATTGATATGTTTTGGTTATGGTGGGGCACTTCTCCAAGTGGATTGAGTTGGTGGTACTTCTTGACAAGTTTAGTGATGGGATGGCTTACTCGTTCTTGAATTAGGTTTTTAGTCATTTTGGTGCACCAGCTAAGCTTTTGATTGATCAAGGTACATAGTCCTTGGGAGAGTTTCAGGTCTTATGTGACAAGGATTTGATTGATCATTGTACTACTTCCCAAGATCACCCTAAGGTAGTTGGCTTAGCAGAGAGAGTGGTTCAAACAATGAAGAGAGGATTGCAGAAGTATGGTTTGCAGAGAGGCCACTTGGGAGATTGGGGTCTCCAATTACCTTGGTTGGACATGGGCTATTGGTTTAGCCAGCAAGTCTCCTTAGTATCTTTTTCTCTTTACTTTCTACTCTATAGAAAAGATCTAGATTTACCTATAGCTATTTGTCAAGATGCTATTATAGCTGTGGACTTGGATGATCCAAATGTATCGATGAATGCATGTTCTCAATGTGCAGAGATCTTTTAGAGAGTGATGCCAATGGCCTTTGAAAACTTGTTGATTGCTCAACATAAGGATACCTTATGTTATGCTACCATTTGAGAAGGAGGTTATAGACACTCAATCCATTGATTTCATCCAAGTAATTATGTATATCTATAATAGACAACCCAATGACACTTGATGTTTCTACAAGCCGTGCTATCTTGAGAGTGCATGAGGTTTTGCCATGTAAATTCCTTGTGTTGGAAGGACATGATGATGTTTTTTGGAAGGATCATGTGCACAATTGTGTGCCATGCCATCTCCCAAATATTAATGGTATTATGGATCCAAGCTTAGCACTTGTATGAGTACGCTTGTGGTGTATGTTATGTGGCTCTTCTGGTAGAGCTATTACTATGTTAGTGTGTGATAGTTGTTCAAAAGGATGGCATATGGCATGTTTGACTCCTCCCCTCATGGTGGTTCCTTAAAGATAGTGGTTATGTCCTAAATGTACTTGACCTATAACTAGTTTACCCTTTGTATGGTATAGATTGCAAACATATGACTAAAAATGAGGCTTGATAGCACACAACATCCTTATCTTTGCCCACCATAGGGTATACTATATACTTGGGGTAGATGGCTATTTGGAGTGAGAGGGACCTAATTGTCAACTAGGGGGCAATTATGGCACTTTAGAGTTCATGTATGATGTATGTGTGAGTTGTGCTTCTATAATGTATGATGTTAACAACAATGTATGTTGTGTAGCAATGTATATATGCATGACAGCTATCATGCCATTTGTAGCATTGCACCTAGATTGCTTAGACATTGGAGTAGAAGTGTTAGTAGTCATAGTTATTTTGGTAGTTACTCATAGACTATTGTGACAACCTGGTAAATATCACTTTTGCGGTAATCAGGTAAGTAAAGTTTGTTCCCATAGAGATACAAGTCAAAATTAGTCAATGCAAAGTCAAATAGTAACAAGCAGTTCTTCTTGATTTCATCCCAAAAGAGAGTAAAAAGCACTAGATCATAGTCTTGTTACAACAATTTGTCACTCACTAATCACAATATTTCAAATATGTCCAAAGCAATCTTGATTGTGATGATTCAGTCCATCCCAAAAATGGCTACTTTGTTGTAGAACAACTTTGCCTCAAAATTGTGTTCCACCCCTCCACTGAAGGCACAACTTCCTTGATCAAAATTGCTTCATATCAAATTTACACTGCACTCACAAATGCAAAATACTACCAACATTACAATTCCTCTTAGATCTGTCAAGGCATTGCTTTGATTGCACTTCACTCAAGATCAAACACATAGAGTGAAGATCAAGGCTGTGGAATCCAACATCCAACAAACACACTGACTTGCACTTCAAATTTCTCCCAACACTCACAAACACAATCATAGAATTGATACTCGGAATTAAGCTTAAGCGATGAGCATTGAAATCAATACTTTTCTTTATCTATTCTCAAGAATATGAATATTGAACAACATAAGACTACAAATGCTTACCTTAAATAGTAAAACAATTGACAATTACTAACAAAATACCATTCTACAACAACTTTACCAACCTATATATCCAAAATGACCATGCATGTAAAAGACCAAAACCAAGGAGAGAAATATGAGAATGGAAACTCACATTGGGACACTTAAATGAGGGAAAACTCCAAATGCCTAGCATGAGCTTCGGCTTTGGTATTTATAGGTAACATACAAGACCCTTGAAGCTTCTCAAGAAGCTTCCTTGATCCGCTTTCTTGGAGTGCAAGTCAAGTTAACCAGGAAGCTTCTCAAGAAGCTTCCTTTTAGAAGCCGCCTACTTGGCATGCAAGCTAAGCTAGTTAGAAGCTTCTAGAAGCTACCTGCTTAGGGCACAAGTTAACTAGTTGGGAAGCTTCTCAAGAAGCTTCTTAGATGCTTCTAGAATATTCTAGGCTATTTTGTCTTATTATCTACTTCGTAAGCCTGACTAACTTCGTCGCTAAACTCCATATTGTTACATATTCCCCCGCCGCTAGTTGGTGACGTCCTCGTCGCCATTGAAGCTTTGAATTCCTTGATGGACGTCTGTGTATTTTGGAGGTGGGAAAGAGGTTCCCATGTGGCATCATGAAGGGGGTACCCTTTCCAAAGGACCTTGTACTCCATATGTTGACGATGGCCTCATTGAATATGGCGACGTGCAAGGATACGATCAACTTTGTACTCCTCATGATCATTGATAGGGATAGGAAGAGGGGGAGGTTGGACTCAAGAGGAAAAGGAAGAGGGGTTAGGAACAAAGGGTTTCAACTTGGAAATATGAAAGACAGGATAGATACGCATGTGACAAGGCAAGGCAAGTCGATAAGCAATAGGAGAGACAATGTGGGTGATATCAAAGGGTCCTATCCAATTTGGGGCAAGTTTACGAACTTGGGTATCAAGTGGGAGAGGGAGGTTATTAGAGGATAGCATGACTTTATCACCAACTTCAAAGGTGAGATCACGACGATGGTGGTCCGCATATTGTTTTTGGCGATTCTGAGCAACAAGGAGGTGAGACTTGGCTTGTTGGAGAGATTGGGATATAGTGGTCAAGAATGTGGAAGTATGAGGAACCTGAGAGGGAGGGGGAGCAAGGAGAGAATTTGGAACAAGCGGATCTTGGCCAAAATTGAGAAAGAAGGGGGAAAATCTAGTGCTTGCCTGTTTGGAATTGTTGTAGGCAAATTCTGCAGCTGCAAGACATTCATCCCAGTTGGTATGGTGGACATTGACAAAGGCCCGCAACATATCCTCCAATGTATGATTTGCGCCTTCAGTTTGTCTATCAGTTTGAGGATGATAGGCCGTGGACAAAGCAAGCTTGGTGCCGAGTATCTGGAAGAGTGCTTGCCAAAACTTCCCGGTAAATCAAGGATCACGGTCAGAGATGAGTACATGTGGTATCCAATGATGCTTGAAGACATTGTCAAAGTAGATTTGCACTAAGGTTGGAGCATCCACGGTATCACAGGTTGGTGCCAAGTGGATTTGCTTACTAAGCTTATCCACAAACACCACAATTGTGGTGTGTCCTTGCTTTGTCTTTGGCAAGGATGTGATGAGATCCAAGCTCACATGCTCCCAGCAAGCGGATGGAATGGCGAGTGGTTGAAGGAGTCCACTCGGCTTTTGGTTGTTGTCCTTGTTCCATTGGCAACTCTCACATGATCGGACAAAGTCTCAAACATCTCGTGTCATGTTGGGCCACCACCATTGGCGTTGGAGGGTGCCCAAGGTCTTGTCCACTCCCATGTGACCAACTATTGGTAAATCATGGGCTTCTTGAAGGCACACAAGTCGAAGATCACCTTTGGCTGGAACATAGATCTGGTCTGCATGGAGTAAGAGGCCTTCCTTGAAGGAGAAGGTGTTGTACTCCTTATCGTGTCCTGTTAGACGACCGTGTACCATTTGGAAGAAGGGATCTTGTTGTAGAGCTGATTGAAACTCATTATGGACCTTAGGGTCAATTGACACCGTTGTAATTGCCGCCGTGATAAGAGGAAGATCCTTCAAATCAGGTCATCGTGATAGAGCATCGAGGAGTACATGGAACCGACCTGGTTTGTACTCAAGTTTGATGTCAAATAATTGGAGTTGCTCTTCCCATCGATGATGCCAACTCTTCATGTGCTCCAAGTGTAAGTTCTGCAACAATGGCTTGTGATCAATTCGCATGATCACTTGTTTCCCCAAGAGATAATGCCTCCATACCTTGGTGGCATATACCATTGTGAGTTGTTCTCAATCTCAAGCAGAGTAATTTCTTTCAGCTGTATTTAGTTGGCAAGACACAAAGGCAATAGGATGTAGTCCATCTAGAAATTCTTGTTGCAACACAGCTCCAATTGCAAAGTTAGAAGCATCAAAATCTACCACACAAGGTAGTTGAGGATCATATGGTTGAAGAATAGGTCTCAAAGACACCATATGCTTTAACTTCTGGAATGCTTCTTCATGCTTGGTGGTCCACTGGAAGCTCAAGTTCTTTCCCAAGAGGTCAGTCAATGGTGCAGCCACGTGAGCATAATAGTGGATGAACCGTCATTAAAAACTGGCCAATCCATTGAATGCTCGTACTTCTGTAGCATCCTTCGGGGTAGGCCAATCAATAATGGCCTTGATCTTCTCTTCTTCCATCTTGATCCCTTCTGATGAGATCTTATGACCCAAGAAGGTAACCTCCTTTTGCCAAAAAGCACACTTTGACTTCTTGCAGTAAAATTTCCACTGTCGTAGTCGTCTTAGGACTTCTCGCACATGATTCACGTGTTCTACCTCTATCTTGCTATAGATTAAGATATCATCTAAGAACACCACTACGGACCGATCCAATAGTCCTTCCAACACCCGATGCATCTGATCCATGAAGACTGTTGGAGCATTAGTGAGTCCAAAAGGTAGAACTCTCCACTTAAAATGTCCATACCTTGTGCAAAAAGCAGTCTTTTGCACATCCTCTCCTTCAATAGGAATTTGCCAATAGCCGCTACGAAGATCCAGCTTGGAAAAGTAGCGTGCTCCACTTAGTTGATCAAGTAGATCATCGATCTGAGGCAAGGGATATGCATTCTTCACGGTTTGCTTATTGAGTCCATGGTAATCAATACAAAAGCAAAGTCCTCCATCCTTCTTTGGAACAAATAGTACCGGTGCTCCCCAAGAAGAGGTACTATGTCGTATGAAATCCTTCTCCAACAACTTTGTAAGTGTTGTTCGCAACTCTTCCAACTCCTTTGGTGAGAGCCGATAGATTGGTCTACTCATTGGAGTACTCCTTGGCAATAACTCGATCTTGAAGGGCATACCTCGATCAGAGGGTAATCCTTTGGCAGATCATCTGGAAACACATCTGCAAATTCTTGAACTATCCGATCAACCATTGCTTGATGCGGCACTTGGCCCTCCTCAGATTGTTCTTGTGCAATCGGCTTGATCCACACCACAAATACAGAATTATCTTCCTCCAAAGCTTGCTCTATGGCTGCTTCATTAACAAACTTTCCTTCTATGGATTCATCTCTCTTCCAAGCTTGCTCCATGGTTGCCTTCTTGGCAAACTTCCCATCTTGGGACTCATCTCTCTTCCAGATTCGCTCTACGGCTACCTTCTTGACAAACTTCCCACCTTGGGACTGACTATTCTTAGGTATCTTACTCAGAGGTGCCAGACAACCTAATCGGAAATTCTTACCTTAGTGTTGTACTTGAATTTGGCGTCGGGTCCAATCAAATTGAACCTTATGATGTTCAAGCCAAGGTAGACCTAGAATGATATCATAGTGTAGAGGTGCCACTACAAACCTCATACATTCCAAATACTCCTTCCCAATCTTGAAGGTAACAGGATGCGAGGTGCGGAATGCAGAACCCTTTCTACCATCCGCCATCATCAAACTACTCCCAATTACTGGCTTGATAGGAATACCCAATTCCTTTGCTACTTGCATAGACATACAATTCTTTGAATTTCCAAAATCAACCAAAATTCTACAACCCCGATTAGATATGATACCTTGCAAGTGAAGTAAACTTGCATAGGTCGAGCCTTCAATCCCATTGGAACTAATCAAGCTCCCAATAGGCGGCTCAAAATCTCCTACTGGGATTCTTCGTTTCCCTGATCATTCTATTCCACATACTCCATCTGGGCAACTTGTCAAGGTCGCTCATTCCTAAGTGGACATTCAACAATGCGATGTCCAACTTGGTGACAATAAAAGCAACCTCCATTTTGTCGTAATCTTTCTCTATCTGTTGTGCCAAGTGGTCTTTGTTGGATAGCATCAATCTCCATTGGTATTGGTTCTTCCACCCGTGGTACTGATAGGCTTTGTGTAGGTCGAGGTCGAGGTCGAGACCAAGTTGTCACAACCAAAGAATCAAAACGCTTAGCCAATTGCAAAGCTTCTTCTATGTTTTGTGGCTCCCGCATGGTCACTTCCAATTTAGTGCGTGACTTCAATCCTTGCACAAATTGATCCAGAACTTCACCTTCTTGGATATCTGGAATTTGCATGATGATGTTCTGAAATTGTGTGATGTAGCTTCTCACTAAGCCAATCTGCCTCAACTCCGCCAATTTATCTCGTGCAGCTCGGGTGGCATTTATAGTTTGAAATTGGCCAAGTATTGCATCCTTGAATTCTGCCCATGTCAAAATCGGTGTAACAATTTGTTGTTCAGCTCTTTCTACTCGGAATTGCCACCAAAGTTTTGCCACACCATCCAACTGGCTAGAAGCCAAGAGAATTTGTTTCCACTCGTCTTGAAGATTGGTGGCTTCAAAGTAACATTTGTAGTCAAACACAAAATTCTCCACTGTTCCTAGAAGATTCTTGCCTTCAAACACCTTGGGTTTCGGAAATTGAATGTGATCTTTTCCATCTCGAACTGGCGCTTTGTCTATCTATTCTTGTCGTTGCTGGTCTCGTTCATCCAACAATTGAGTAAGATGCTCAATTTGTTGTTGCATTGCAAGGATAACATTTGGTATTGTTGTCATCGCTACTACTCTATTCCACTACTCTCAATTTATCTAATTGATTAACACATAGATAACACATAACACATGTCCACCGTTCCCCATAAGTTACAACTGGAAGTATCAAGGGTTCCTCTGACATAGTGATCATATGTAGAAAATCTTGCCCAAAGCGTGAGGTGATGAATTGTGTGAAACGATGCTTTGGTAATATCTGGACATGAAAGTCCCAATGGTTTGGCAGAAGTGGATTTGGTGGTCCATAAATTCCATCCATCCCATTCCTGCTCTGATGACCATGCATGTAAAAGACCAAAACCAAGGAGAGAAATAGGAGAATGGAAACTCACATTGGGACACTTGAATGAGGGAAAACTCCAAATGCCTAGCATGAGCTTCGGCTTTGGTATTTATAGGTAACATACAAGACCCTTGAAGCTTCTCAAGAAGCTTCCTTGAGCCGCTTTCTTGGAGTGCAAGTCAAGTTAACCAGGAAGCTTCTCAAGAAGCTTTCTTTTAGAAGCCACCTACTTGGCGTGCAAGCTAAGCAAGTTAGAAGCTTCTAGAAGCTACCTGCTTAGGGCGCAAGTTAACTAGTTGGGAAGCTTCTCAAGAAGCTTCTTAGATGCTTCTAGAATATTCTAGGCTATTTTGTCTTATTATCTACTTCATAAGCGTGACTAACTTCGTCGCTAACCTCCATATTGTTACAATGCACCTCTTCATATCTGCCTCTTCATATCTCAAATCTGTTATTAATCCAATCCAATGTCAGCCTTGACTTTGGCCTCCAAACCCGATGTTCCTTCAAGTATTTCTCCTTCTTTGGGTCTATCTAATTCTACCACATCTTCCACTATTTCTACTACTTCTTCACTAAAAACTACAATTGAGGTCAAGAGTACACTATCTACATCATTATCTGTTGACCCATTCCTTTTTACTGTCTTAGGTAACTCACCCAAAGACACTTGTACTCCTATTTCTACTACTTCAACCTTCTTGACTAATTTCATCTCACAACAAATTCTATTCAAGTCCAATCTAACAAGATCTAATTTGAGACAGACATTGTCTCCTACTTCTAACATCTTCCTATCTACATGATCTTGTAGATGAATCAACAGATTATTCAACTCCTTGTCCTTTGCCTTCCGCTCCCTTGTCTCTTGCACCAACAACTTCAACTCGTGCAATCTGGCTTCTTCCAACTTTCCTTTGACTTCAGTGCTAAGCAACACCTTCATCTCATTTACCACTTTTGCTACTACGTCGGATTCTATCACTGACTCTACCTTCTCCTTCTTCGTTTCCTTGTCCAATTCATTGCAATATATTTGCAACTTGTCCTCAAATTCAGCCTTCATTGCCTCTTTCTCTTGTAGATTCAACACAAGTTGATCTTCTACCACTTTCAACAATCCTTGCAATCAGTCTTCCTCCTTACTATGCTATGTCAACTCCCACTTCCATGCTTGATCTTTATTGGCTGCCTTCTTCCTTAGATTCTCCAATTCTTGCTCCATCACTGTTACACTTACCTTTGAATGTATTAGCTCCACTCGTGCATCAACAATTTCATCCTTTAGCACATTGACTAACATCATCTTCTCCTTTACTTCCTCTCAATACTTCACCAAATCTTCCCTCATCACCTCTGAGTGCTTACTCTAAAGAATTTCTTCCACCCAAAGTTCTTTGGCTTCCATTTCTACTTGCATTAGCTTACATCTCAACAATGAGGTCTCCGCACTCCACTTTGTCACAATTGCTAACTTGTCCTTCACATCCAAATTAGCACTCGCTATCTCTGCCTTCTTTTGTTGCAAAAATACCAACAATGGACATAATACCTTTGACAAATACTTTGCTCCATTGTAATGCCTATCATTGGCTCTGATGTCTTTGCCTTTTGCATCTAACTCCTCCACTAATGCCTTACCCTGAAGTCACGATCATTGTATCTTCAATATTTCTTCCTCCAAGTCTTCCTCCGAGCTCTCCTCCTCAGAGCTCTCCTCCTCCTTGGTGGTAGCTTTTTGGGCCCAACATCGACTGCTAAAATACTTTGTTTCCCTCTAGCACCTCTTGGACACACCAAGACACTTACTTCTTCCCGCTCTTATCCTCACTCGATGGTGGACACCTCCAGACTTGTCTTCTCTACGTTCATGATTTGTCCTCTTGTTTGCTGAACTTCAGCCTCGCCTTCACTCCCACTGCTTGACTCCTCACTTTGCAGTGTGAACTCTTCTTCTCAACCCAAGGTTTATCTCTTTGACTTGGTTTGTCCTTCTGACTCCTCCTCCTCCTCCTCCTCTTCTAGAGTTAATTCTTTTACCTTAACCACCATTGTCGTCCGTTTAGGCTTTTGCATCTTCTACGGCGGCAGTGATGCCAATTGTCCTTTAGGTTTATCTCTCTTTCTTGGTCTGGGGATGTTGACTGCTATGATCTTCTCCTTTCCACTCTTCTTGTAATACTCATCCCCTTCTTGAACCCGCTCCATATAATACCATTCATCCGCATCTGCCTCCTTGCACAAATCTGTATGAAAGTGCAACTGCATTCTATTTCTCTCCTCCAAAGTCAGCAAATTCAGCCCAAAGTAGAAGTGAGCTACAAAGGGTACAAAGTAGTGTGGTTGGATATCTATTCTCCAGTCCGTAATCATCTACCCCACTTGCTGATGCAGACACTTTGCCCAATCTACTACTTCTCCTACAAACATCTAATAAAAGAAAATTGCATACTGCATTGTGACATAGGTGGTTTGCTCTGGATTGAACATTGCCATTATTTCACTCATGATTCCTCTCCATTCTGGGTCTTTATAACTATCCACCTTATACCCGTTCTTGGTGCACGGTTGATTAAAAGAATTTCTTACTGCGGAAATCTCTTCTGATGCATCACACTTCTGATAGAAGGTGGTACCCCCTATCTCTCTTGCTTCTCTACCCAAGACTAATCTCCAATCCAACTCTATTCATAGAGCCGGATTACCTCTCTTCCCTTTGTGCTTCAGCCCATCCTTGCAACCACTCATGGCAATCTTTGCCATGAAACTTGGAAAACTTAAATTCTAGTTCTAAGCCAGAAAAGTGATACAAAGTCTTGATAAGACATTGATTCTTGCCACTATATCTAATTTGTGCATTCCAAGACCCCTCACCACACTTTGCTTACTCACTTTTGGGACCATCGTGTGTTTCTCTCTCTTCTTGTGTAAGATCATATCCAAGATTCTAACTCACTCTTCTTCTTGTATATTTGCAATTTGCATTCCTTTAGGTCAACTCTAAATAGTAATAGGGTAGCATATGGACATTGTGGTGCTTCCTCATGGAAATCTCACTCTTATAGTCCTTTGCTGATTTTTCATTCTTTAGTTGTTGCTTCGTGCCACTCACCAATTCTATGAAGTTGTTTCTTGTCATTGTCAAGAACTTCTTGATCCCAAAGTAGTCACTTTCTTCCTACGTACTTTCTTGATTGGCCGACACCAAAGAATTTTGTTAGAGGGTCTTTGGATCAGGTAGCACTACCAGATATGAAGTCCTTGTCTTTGTATTTCTCTCTTGTCCACCCCGGTCTGTCAAACTTGACCCGAGGTTGACCTTGTTTTTATGCCAAACACACAATTCTTCACATTTCTTCCCCGTTTAGCCCTCCCTTGGCTTTACCAATGCACTTCTTCTTCAAAACTTTATCAAAAAAAAACCCAAAAAAATGTGGGTACCACAACTATTTGTTGATGGTCAGATTTTGTTTTTGGGGTTTGACTACATGGTGCGATCTACCATCACTTGCATCATTTGCACCATCATGCTTGCTAATAGCTGGACCATTAGGGTCAGAGATCCATGTCAAAATCAGATGTATACCCTAGAAGTGCAGCCCTATAGAGCTCACTTCTCTGATGTTGAGCCTTTGAATTCTTGGTTATGGTGGACAAAAAGTTGGTGAGTGTCACCTAGAGTCTCTTAACTAGAGTGGTTGTTTCTTGATTATAAATAGTGCCCAATTTTTGGCAGATTGTTGATTGAAAGATCAAGTAGTGATCTGATTTGAGTTGATTCAATTGGATGAAGAACTTATTATTGTGGCACTTTAGAGTTCACATATGACTTATGTGTGAGATGTGCTTCTATGATGTATGATGTTAATAGCAATGTATGTTGTGTAGCAATGTAAACAACAAATGGTCTATGTCCACAAGCACAAGATGACCTTCCATCCTTTGCTCATTACCTTTGGATTATACCAAAATCTTGTAGTCTTCCTTGATGGAGCAATAGTTTAAGCATACATTACATTCTCTCTTAGTTTACTCATCCATTCCTCAAGCTATTAAAGCACATCTTTGCTATTGCTCTTGCAAGGATGCATGCTCTTATATCCTAGCTTGATCATGCATTAGGGCATTCCAAATTGCACTAGCTACATTCTCTATTGCAATTAGGTTTTTCCTAGGTTTGGTCCACCCGTCTACATCTTCATTACTCACTTATGAGTGTGGTTCTACACTAGATGCAACAATTGTCCATATAACATGGTGTCCTTTTGGAGGATAAAGGATAGATACCCACAAAGCCATCAAAAGTTAGTGCTATCCATGACACAAGAATGTAGATACCTTGCTTGGAAGGAGCATTGGTATGCATTGCAAACAACATGTGTTAAGGCAAACTTATACTTAGTCCAAGATGGTTTTGTGACAATAGTGGATGTTATGGTTATGGATCCTACATGTGATGTAGTTTTAGAGGGAGTGATTTTTCATCCACTTGGATGTGCAACAAGTAGAGAGGCACCAAGCAATGTCTCCAAGTATAAGGGTATGCATCAAGATCACCTCATTGTTCCTCTAGTCTTGGAGTTATAGAGAGCAATAAATATGGCATTTGACACATTTTTCAAGGAGTGTGTGAGAGCATATCATATAAGACATCAAGGGGTACCAATCTCACTGTCATATGTCATAGCATACTATAGACAACATGTGTCTATTGCTCTACAGCTTCTGCAATCCATAGGAGAGCAATAATACTAGGTGATATTTCTTTGGATGCTCCAATAGTTTATATATAACTTAGACCATATAACTTGCATAGCTCACATATCTTAGGTATGGAAGTGTAGGTTTCTCATATTGATAATATGAAGGCTTAGCCTCATTTGGCCTCTTATGTGTTATCCTTGTACAAATTGATAAAGTCTTTCTGTCCTTTTTGTTGTCCTATGTGGTTGTATTTTGCCTGTTTTTACTAATGAGATCGATGGCAATTAGTTATAGGACTTAAACCCTATTTCAATCCTTTCCAAACAAATTGTGAATTTATTTCACTTTTCTAGAAGATGAGCTTCCATATGCTAAGGAAATGGTTGTTCTTTCTTAATCCAAAATATTTTCTTTTGTATCAAAGCACATAGAGCTAGCAAAAGTTATATGTACAAAAGAGGTTTCAATGGTGCCCTTGCTAAATTCTATATTGGTTTCATGGATTTTATTACATTAGGTTCTATCAAATGTTATGAGATGGGTAACACATGTATCTATAAAATTGATTGTTCTCAATCCAATTCATTGATTAAACTGTAATGGTTTTTTGTTAATTCTTTTGTAATGATTTCTCAAAATTTTCTAGAATTAATTCTATGCTCTTATTCATTTCCATGGTTTGTGGTGTCAATAGGGATGTCCTCTATTTTTAGTACAACATACTCACTCTCTAGCAATGTCATCAAATTTGGAAATTAAAACCTAATGTATCTAAAGTTCATGTTCACTTTATCTTTGTATAAAAGTTTAGGATTTGCATAAGTTTTTGTTTGTAATTTATTTCTAAGTCTATTAAAAAAATAAATTTTTCATTATAATAAGCACTTAACAAACACAACAGAAAATCACTTGCTTTTCTTTTGTAATGCATCTCCCAAAATTGAGGCTATTGCCATAATTATCATATTGAATTAATTGTATATAGTCTCATTTTTATATAGTATTTTGTAAGGTTAAACATCATTTTTTTAATATAATATCACATGTTCATGGATAATAGGTAAAAAAATATTCTATTTAGAAATCAAAAATAATGGGAATATTCTTATTTTTAAGTTTACAACTTTGGTTGAAAAAGATATCCCATGGTCCTTTTAAAGATATTTATTGTCTTTTAATTTACATTTTAAAAGATTTTTTTAATATTTTAATAAGATAGTATTTGTGGTGACCACATTTTGAAAAAAATTCTCTTTTTATTTTTTTTATTCTTGTTTGCAAATAGGACAAAGTAATTTCTTGTTAAGAGAGGAAAACTTCTTAGTTGAGTTTTCCTTGGAGTCTTGTTTGTGCATGCACAAGTATGAAGGGAACAAATACAAAGCCAAAGAAACTATGAAGGAAGAATGCCAAAAGGGTTCAACAATGAGCAAAGTACAAAGGTTATGAGTGAAAGACCTTTGGTTTGGACTTCATTGCATCCAAAGTGCATATATATCTAGATGCATCACCACTTGGTTAAAGAACTAACACCAAAGACCATTTGCATTCAATGAGCGTTTCACATGTGGAAGAAGGACTAGTCACCAAAGGTGTTGCTTGCATGTGAGGAGAGTGATGGCTTATTGACTACTTAGCCATTAAATGCTAATGACTACCATACTTACTCAATTTCACTTTTTATAGTCAATTTCAATCTTGAGCCAAAGGAGTATTTAGAGATTTTCAATCTTTATACTTGTCCTAACCTTTGCCTTCAAGTCCCAACCTTCAAATTTGCCCCACTCCTTGATAGGTAACATGGTGTTCCAAAGGAGAGAAGAAGAATCCCAAATTCATTCTTTGACACCCAAACCTCAATAAATGTGCAGTGCATTGTAGGGCCAAATTGATTCAAAGCAAGTGTGTTTCCTTCTTGATTTGGAATTGGGAGTTGAGCATTGTCACCATCATCTTGGAAATTAAGCATCAAGCCGGGAACCAATCAAGAGACCTTCATGGCAACCTAATTGCATGTCTTTAAGGAGGACATGAGACTATCACTACACATGTAATGTGCCTAATTAACCTGCATGTGATTAGGATCCTAAATAAACAATATAGATAAAATTAGAAGATTTTTATAAACTACTCAACCACTAGATTCTTCAAGGTAGAGTAGGAAATGTATTTAAGGTGTTGGTCCAATATCACTAAGTGTAAAAGACCAAGACCAAGGAGAGCAATAGGATAATGGAAGATCACATTGGGACACTTGAATGTGAATAAACTCCAAATGCCTAGCATGAGCTTTGGTTTTTGGTATTTATAAGGAGCATACAAGGCTCTTGAGAAGCTTCTGAAGAAGCTTCCTTGAGCCACTTTCTTGGAGTGCAAGCCAAGTTAACCGATAAGCTGCTCAAGAAGCTTCCTTTTAGAAGCCGTCTATTTGGCTTGCAAGCTAAGCTAGTTGGGAGCTTCTAGAAGCTTCCTTCTAGAAGTCGTCTACTTGGCTTGCAAGCTAAGCTAGTTGGGAGCTTCTAGAAGCTTCCTTCTAGAAGCTATTTACTAGGAGTGAAAGCTAAACTAGCTAGGAAGCTTCCCAAATACTTCTAGAATATTCTAGGCTAATTTGGCCTATTCACTAATTTGGTTAGCCTTAACTAACTTTGTTGCTAAACTCCATATTGCTACACTAAGGTTCACTTTTTCCAAATCAAAGTTCATTAAAGAGGACTTAAAGTTCTTTGTCATTGTGTCTCTTCATTCTAAGTGTTGATGAATGTTTGTGTTTAGTAGTGGTGAAGAATTTTGTAGTAGGAACATAAGTGTTGGAGTGTAAGGGAAAACATCTATGCTTGACAACAATGTGTGATTTTTGAGAGACTTGAAGATACAAATCAATACATTGAGGATTCAATTTTGATTCAAAGTATTGAGACTACAATGGAAGCAAAAGGCATAAGTATTTAGATCATATGAAGACTCCTTTGGAGTTTTGCCTTTTGGGAAGTGTAGTACTTGGTCACTGGAGTCAAAGCCTTCAAAGTGATTTGACCTTTGGAGTGGAGTGAACTATCATCTTCAAGATTAACTTAGGATTTACTTGTAGTGGAAGTGATCTTTAGTGTTCTCTTTTCTATAATGTGCCACAAAGGTGACACTACATTCTCATGGGAATGGATTTTGCCCAAGAAGCTAAATACTAAATAATAATCAAACAGCAAGAGAGTGATATTTCCCTTCACTTCTAGTTATTATTTACCCATATCCTCAAGGGAATGATAGGCTTTACTAGTACATCAATATTCAATTAATATTTAGTTGCCACAATATTATTTAATTCAAAGGCATTCAAGATAATGGATATTAAAATTGTAACTCATACTTGCGCTTTATGCACAAAGTGCATACAGTGGATATATTCCAGAAAGCTCTAGTGATATTTTCATATCTTAATATAGAATATCATTTGAATTTTTATAAATACAATTTATTGAATGGGTTTTTCTATAACAACTTTTTAAGTATTAGACATCATAAAATAAAATTTGTAATAGACATCATAAAACAATTCATCATATTTATAAAATGCCTTTGAATCATATAGTATCATCAATAATGTCTTTAAGTACCTTATTAGACTATTAAAATTAATTATATTACAAGGTATTTTTGGGCAAATGAATAATTCATAAGAAAAGGATTGGAATTCAAAATATGAAATAAAATTTGAATCTAATACTTATTCTAATGATCTAAGATAATTTAGTCCTGTAGGATATTAAAATTTCTCAACATAGTTTGCAAATGCCAAAGATGTTTATATGAGAATATCTAGAAAATCTATGTGAATCTTCCTAAAGACCAATTAATCTGCTAAGGTACTAGAGAACCTTCTTAGAAATGAGTTTATACTGCTATGAGGACTTTCCTAAGAATAAAATAACTTGATTAATAGAATATGAATTCTTTGTATCTGAGATTGTAGATAATCAGATGATAAAAATGAGTTGGAATTCAAGGTACAAAGTAGGAATTGACCAATAAGATTAGAATCAATTACTATAATTAAATTAGAATATTTTTTTATGATAACTTTTTTGGATTTCTTTTTTAGAAGATTCCATAAGTAGCTTAGTAAGCTACTGAAAAACTTTCTTATAAACTTAGCTTTCAAGGTATCACCTAACTTACAAGGAATCAAGTCACTTGATTAGAAAGTTAAACCACACATGGTGAAGGAGCAAAATTGTACTCATGTCAAGTTCAAAAGAAAATCTTAGGCCATTTTCTTATATTTAAGGGGTTTAACTCAAAAATTGATGGAGTTGCCAAAAGGACAAGGTAACTATGATAATGCTCATAGTATATTACATAAAATAAAAGATTTTGAACATGAACAAGACCAAGGATTTTTTAATAATTCTTTAGAAGTAGGACAAAGTAATTAGCAAAATATATGAGTAATTTTACAAAATAAATAAATATCTAATGGTCACCTACTACATATCATCTAAATTTTTTACAAGGTAAGTCATATGAAAATATGACATAAGTATAAATTCTCATATTTTTCATATTGAGCCTCTTATTCTAGACAATATCTACCTTTTTTCCCTTTTTCTTTCTTAATTATTCCTTCATCTTTCTTACTTACCCCTTCCAATTCTATGTGGGTATTAGAGTAAGAAGATGATAGATGAGGTCTATGATACCTTTCAGTGGCTGACTTTAAATAATTGATATTTTTTGAAATCATCCAATATTATATATAAAAAATATTTATTTGATCAAAATTTCTTTAATATGATCTCTTCATCTTCTTGGTATTTGGAGAAAAAAGATTGTAGATAGAGTCTATTATTATTTTGAAAAAGTGCCTGTAAATAACTGAAATTTTTACATGTCATCACCTAATATTATGATTAATTTACAAAATCTTATTTTGATTAGACTTTCTTGAATATGATCACTTCATTATGGATATAAGATTAGTACAATACATACATTAGAGCAAGAAGACAATAGATAGATCATATAATCCTTTTGAAAAACTAAATCAGATGGTTGAGAATTTTGCAATAACATCTGCTCTTTTGATTGATTTATACAATATTATTTTACTTAGACTTTCTTTAATATGATCTCCTTCTTAGATTAAACTTAATGTTTTGGATGGATATTGTAATTAGAGTGTTGTAAATCCTTATTGTAAGTGCAAGAATGCTAAGGTCATGCCATGATATGACTTGTTTAAAGAAGTCTCCACTATTAATTGAATTGAACCAAGGAGGAGCCTCTAATAGTTTTGAAAACAAAATCTCCTTGGAGGTTTTGGTTCTTTTGTAATGAATCATTTAGTGCCATCTTTCAAGCAAACACAAATAGAGGACAAGCAACTTTTCAATAAATCTATGGCAAAGTCTTGGAGAGTTAACAAGCATTGTATAGGAGTGCTAAAAGCTAGATGGCATTCACTTAGAGAATGAAAATTTTAGCTTAAAAACCCTAGCAAAAATGCATACTTGTTGAGGTAGATCAGCTTATGTATAGTTTGTCATAATTTTTCAATCAATAGATCTGACATATGGTTGGAAGAGGACGGAGACTTCATTGAAGAAATGGAAATGCAATTCCTCTATGAGCAATGAAGGACCAAGGAGAGCCATAGCATAATGGAAGGTTGGAATGGAAAGTCACATTGGAAATGCTCAAGTGAGTGTAACTCCAAATGCTTAACTAGCATGAGCTTGGGCTTTAGTATTTATATCAAAGGAATACAAAGCTCTTGAGAAGTTTCTGTCTTCAAGCCATCATCTTGGAGTGCAGCTAAGCTACTTGAGAAGCTATTGAGGAAGCTTCCTTCTAGAATCTGCCTACTTGACGTACAAGCTAAGCTAGTCATCAACTTGATGTGCAAGTTACTTGATCCATGGAAGGTATTTGCATAAAGCGGGGAGATTATAGAGCCCTACGGAATGCCCTCTATGTTGTATTGCATTTGATCTATAAGGTTATATACATCTATGTATCCTGTATTAAGTAGCTTTTATATTTTTTTCAAAATGAAATATTTATTGGAATAAATCTTTTCACTTTAGTTAGAAAATGCAATATGATGTTTGGGCACGTACCAATTTCCAATAAAGCACAACAAACTATTGGTCCTTTGCCAACTCTATTATGAATCTTGTGAGAAGGTGATGATGTATGCTGTCAAAGTATCTAGCTATATCTATTAAAATAAATTTTTTTCCTAAATTATTAGATGTTTTTATTGACTAAATTTCAGACCATGATGTATTAGAAATAAAATTAATTAATAGCAAAAAAAGACTTTTACAAAAAGTTAATGAAATGTACTTGGAAGCTTCTCACCTTAAAGATACCTAGATGCTTGTAGAATATTCCTAACATTTATAGGTTATCCTAGTTCTACCTCATTTTTGCTATATGTAGCATATTCTACTTATTTCAGTTTCTATTAACTCCATATTATTACATATTCTCTCACCGTAAGTTGGTGATTTCCTTGTAATCATGGAATCTTTGAACTCTTAGATGGTCATTTGTGCATTTTGGAGACAAGAAAGTGGCTCCCAAGTGACATCGTGAAGGAGATATCATGTTGAAAGGACCTTATATTCTTGATGTCATTGACAACCACGTTGGATGTCATGACATGCAAGTTTACAATGAAATTTATATTCCTCATGATGGTTAACAAGGATGGGAGAAGGAGGGGGTTGGACATGAGTGGAAAAGGAAGATGGATTAGAAACAAAAGGTTTTAACTTTGAAACATAGAAGATAGGATGGATTTGCATATGACTAAGCAAGGCGAGTTGATAAGCAATAAGAGAAATGATTTGAGTAACATCAAATGGACCTATCTAATTAGGAGCAAGTTTACAAACTTGGGTATCAAGCAAGAGAGGAAGGTTATTGGAAAAAAACATGACCTTATCACCTATTTGAAAGATGAGATCAAGATGATGCTAATCAACATATTGCTTTTGCTAATTTTTGAGCAACAAGAAGATAAGACTTGGCTTGGTGTAAGAATTTAGATAATTTGGACAAGAAGGTAGAAGTAAAGGAATGTGAGATGCTAGAGGAGCAAGAAGGGAATCTAGAACAAGTGAGTCTCACCAAAAATGAAGGGGAGAAACATTGCTTGCATGTTTGGAATTATTGTAGGAAAACTTGGTAGTTACAAAATCCTATTTGGTATGGTGAATGTTGACAAAGGCACAAATCATATCTTCCACAATATGATTGGCACATTTGGTTTGCCCATTAGTTTGAGGATGATAGACCATAGAAAAATCAATTGTGGTGCCAAAATTTACTAGTGAATCAAGGATCATTGTCAAAGATGAGAACCTTAAGCATCCCATGGTGCTTGAAGATAATGTCAAAGTAAATCTTAGCTAGCATTGGAGCACCCATGGTATCTACGATGGTTGCCAATGAATATGCTTGCTAAATGTAATACCATTAGCTAGACATATTATCTAAAGGTGGAAATTGGCTTGGTAATATCTAGAAGAATGTTATATATGATGGTCTAATTAGATCAGATAGAAATATCATCACAAAATTATTTCCACTAATAGGGCAGATATTAAATCCCCCTTGAAAACTTCAGAGATAATTTTGGAGGCTTAAACAAATGAATTAGGCCTTGAAAATAAAATGGTTTATCCACCTAATGGGTAAAAATGTTGTTTACTCCCTTGTATTTGTCTCATCAAGAGATTTTTAAGGGTACCTCACCCATGCTATTTTGAGTTTCTTATAAGAAGATTTCTCAAAGTTTCCTTCTAGTCAAACTTGTTTGACCAACCAAATAGGACAAAGATTGATATATCACCAATCCATGCAGCTGATCTAAGGGTGAAGCTCACTGACATGTCACTAATCCATGTATCTGATCCAAGGATGGATAGAGCTCTCTTTGAGAAGATCCTCTTTGCTATATAACAAAGACAAGGTGCTCATTTGGAGCATAAAATTATTGATGGTTGAAGTCTTGTGTGTTTTCTCTTGGGGTTATCTTGTCCTCAAAACATTATACTAATTTTATCAACAAACACCATAATGGTGGTATGGCCTTGATCTATTTTGGGCAAGGATGTGATGAGGTGAAGACTGACATGTTTCCATTGGGAAGTGGTTGAAGTAGTTCATATGGTTTTGGTTGTTGATCTTGTTGTGTTGGCAGCTCTTACAAGAGCAAACAAACTCGTGAACTTCTTGTGCCATGTCTGACCACCACCATTGATATTGGAAAATACTAAAGGTTTGTTCACACCCAATGACAAACAATTGGTAATTCATGGGCTTCTTGAAGCCACATAAGTTAAAGGATCAACATGTCACCAATCCATGTAGCTTACCTAAGGATGGAGTTTGTTGACATGCCACCAATCAATGTATCTAATCCAAGGATGGAGCTTCTTTTGAAATGATCTTCTTTGCTATATAACAAAGACAAGTTGATCATTTGGGGCATCAAAGTATTGAGTGCTGAAGCCTTGTGTTTATTCACTTGTGGGGTTCTCTTGTCCTTGGAACATTATAATGGTATTAGAGTGAGTGTTTTAATCCAAGAGAGTGGATCACCCTCTTGGAAGAACACTGCTACTGATATTGAGTAATTTTAAGGAGATAAAATATAGTGCAAGCAATAGATTGAGGGTATTTTAGAGAGAGGGTGGGATGGAAGCTCATGGAGGAAAATTTCTTGCACCTTGCTTTTTGTTCTTGAATCCGTTCTGCATCAAGATTATGTACATCTAGCATGAGCAAGTGAGAGTATATTTAGTTTATCATTTTGGAGTAGGATTCATGGACATAATGATGAATTTGCCAAACTTGATGATTCTACCTATGGTGATATACAATAAAGAGTTTGACAATCTATATTTTGTTATGATGCAATGGATCTGAATATAAAAAATCCTTTCCCTTCCAGCACTCAAGTGAAAATCCATTATATAGTTAGACCAAAAGTGATATTTAGGGATTTTGTAGTCCATAATTTTGGTGCGGAATGTTCTCAATGAGAGATAGCCTCTAAGGTCCCAATGGTAGTCTTAATCATTTGTGCCCCCTCCTGGTGATCATATTAATCTTTTACTGAAGTAGGAAATATTGCTCTGTATACAAATAATGGAGCCGCAATTGTAGGATTTGATGCAAGGAATGCAAGGAATGTTGAACAATTTTTGAGAGATGAAGATGAAAATAAAGACATTGCAAAGTCAACTATGTACCTTCAAGAACAATCAAGTAATGCAAGAAGGGGAATCATCCCAAAACCCAATACCAATGTCAAAGTACATGTAGAGTCACTCATTTGATGACACTAACCCTAGTCAACAATGAAGTCACATTGTTACTATGGATGAAGAAGACATGCAACATTGAGCCTTACAAGGGACAATGTTCTATGGGATTAGTGGAAAATTGGATTTCAAGAGTGAATAAACACTTTCAATTCTTCACAACCAAGACCACCAATCACTCCGTAGGCATGTTTGCATGTAGGTACTTGATAGATAAAGCTCTCACATGGTAGAATGATTGCAAACAATCAATGTTGGTAGTGAGAGGAGAGATCACTTGGGCAACAATACAAGAAGTATTATTGAAGAAATTTCAATCCGTATATTCTATGTAGATGGTTTGAACCAGACTATAGGAGTTAAAACAAAAGGAGAACATAAAAGAGTATGTGGAGGCAATTTTCAATTTTCAGTCTCAATAACCAATATGAGTCCAATAGAAACTCTTGACAATTTCAAATGGGAGTTAAAAGAGCAAATTTGCCAAGAGATAATGGTACAAAATCCTTGCACTATGTTTGAAGCCATTGCTTGTGCTCAAAGAATAGCATGGGTGCTTGGAGGAGATGAAAGTGTAGTCCCAACTCGACCCTATTGGGCTGAAACACCACACTTTGGTGGTGGACCAATTCCTATTGGATTAGGCAACATTTGGTTCCGAGGCCAAGGAACACAACCACTCCAAGGAGAACAGAGATGGGTCAAAGAAAGGAGAGATGGAGTCCCACAAGGAGAAGCACCTTAAGTAGAACAACAATGTTGTTACAACTATAGTAGAGTTGGACACATAGTTATAAATTGTTGTGCTTGTCTTCCTAGAGGCCCTCAACATCCCTACATGAAATCTTTGAACAACATAAAGAGAAAAATTGAAGAGGAAGGTGCTAAAATCACATCAAAAAATGAAGATCACTAAGAAATGTACCTTTTAGGTGGTCCAATGGAGAAGAATAAAAGCAAGGGGAAGAAGAGGATGAGTGCACAAAGGTTGAGGAAGACAAATGTACAATTGATTGTCATAAATGGAGCTTGAAGGCAATCAAGTGAAAATATTGATAGACCTTGAAGCAATATAGACTTTCTTGTCTTGCTCTATTGCAAGAAAGTTAGGGATGGAACTAGAGAAGGATAAGAATGAAGAAGTAAAGTTACCTAATAGGCAAATAGAGAGGATTGAGTCATTACCTAGAAAGTTAACACTCTTTGTAAGAGAGTATTAGAAAGAAATTGAGTGGAGAGTGATACAATTAGCTTGTTGTGATGTGATCTTAGGCATGTTGTAGATGGAGCACTACAAATCCATGGTCAATTGGAGAAAGAGAGTAGCAAGAACTAGCTAATGGAAGATTATTGGGGATAAAGAAAGATTTTAAAGGCAAGGACTGCCTCTTTATGTCATATGTCATAGGGACAACACCTATTAAAAAAAAAGATTGATGTTGCATGGGTATAATAAGAAAAGTTCAAAGAAGTTGGACACAAATCATTGGAAAAATTCATGAGAAGTTGAAAAATGTGGTCAATGAGTTTCATGATGTTTTTCCACCAAAAAGGAGAGTAGATCATAAAATTGATTTGCATATCAAGATTAGCATCAAGATCATAAAATAGATCATAAAATAGAGATACTTCTTGGGAAGACACCTCCTTGTAAGGCCTCTTATCAACTATCACCTCATGCATTAGAGGAGTGTAAGGTTCAAATTGAGGATATGCTGCAAAAAGGATTTCTCCAAACCAACATATCACCATATGGGGCTCTTGTCTTATTTTTGAAGAAGGACAGTACAATGCATATGTGCATTGACTATTGGGACCTAAATCAACAAATGAAGAAAAACTACCCATTACCTTGGATAGATGACCTATTTGATCAACTCAAGGAGGAAAAATACTTCACTAAACTTGATCTATGGAGTGGTTACAACCAAATCAAGATTATGGAGGAAGAAATATATAAAACTACCTTCCAAATAAGGTATGGTCACTTTGAGTACTTGGTGATGTTGTTTTGCCTCACTAACATATCAACCACTTTCATGAGTTTGATAAATGATATATTTCATCCATACTTTAGACAAATCTACTATCATTCTCCTTGATGACATCTTAGTCTATAGCAAGACAATGACAGTGTACAAGCAACATCTGTGAGAAGTCTTCTTGATTCTATGACAAAATCAATTATATGCCAAAATCTCAAACTGCAAGTTTAGCAAGTCTTAAGTAGACTACTTGGGGGGCATGGAGTAAGTGTAGAAGGTATCCAAGTATTAATAAATAAAATAAATGTCATTTAGAAATGGGTGCTCCAAAAGATCAGACTTAGCTCAAGAGTTTCTTGGGATTGACAAGGTTCTATCATCAATTTGTCAAGGACTTCTCCAAGGTCACATAACCTCTAATGGCACTACTTGGCAAGGAGAAGAAATGGATGTGGGGAATTTCACAAGAATTGGCCTTTCAATAATTGAAAGATATACTATTATATGCACCAATCTTGAAATAATATGACCTAAAATGTCCAATCAAGTTGGCTATAGATGTATCAAGCATTATGATAGGAGCAGTCTTACAATAAGAATTGAATGAAAAAGAGCACCTAGTTGTATATTTCTCTCAAAATTTATTATTGGAAAAGTGAAACTATCACACCATCAAACAAGAAGAGTTGGCCATTGTCCTTACAACTAAGAATTAGAAGCATTATCTTTGCAAGAAGGCATTTGTAGAAGAGATAGACCATAACCTCTAGTCTACCCTGAGACACCAAAAGATCTATCTTGTTGATAGATTTGGTGGTAGAGTAGAGACAATGGTTCAACATGACAATCATATATGTGGAGGAAAGAAGTAACTTGTAAATGCATTCACTCAAATGTCTAATGCAAACAATTTGATGGTAGGTCAAGATGAATCCAAAATTTTGGCCAAGGATTCTTAATTCTACAAAGATTGACCCACAAATTGTAGGAGCTCAATCATCCAAAAGCATAACCATTACCCAAGGACTCACCTTTCATGATGGCAAATTATGGATCTTGGATGCCCCAGACCTTAGAACTACCATCATAGTAGAATGTCATGATTTTGCAATTGCAAGTCATATTGGAGAGGACAAGACCCTAGATGGAATCAAATACTATTAATATTGGTCCAAGATGAGCAATGATGTGAGTACATTCAAAGCTTCTTACTTTGTCAAAAAAATAAAGCCTTTAATCAGGCTCTCATAGGACTCCTTCAACTCCCTATTCCTACCTAATATTGGGAATAGGTCAGAATGGATCTGGTTTGTGAATTGCCCAAGACCACCTCAAGGTTTGACTCCATTATAGTCTTTCTAGATTGACTCAATAGAATGATTCATGTGTGTCTTATGACCAAGGATATGATTGCTCCATAATTAGCTCAATTGTACTTAATTATAGTCTTTTCTCACCATGACCTATCTTGAGTGCTCATCACCAACCAAAGCACTCAATTTGCTAGTTTGTTTTGGAGAATACTCTTTGGCATCTTCAAACCAAATTGGCCATGTCCATGGCATACCATCTATAGACTGATGGACAAATATAGTGGGCTGATTGCACTATTTAGGACATGCTTTGGGAGCTTCACCTTAGAATGGCAAGAAAGGTGGGACACCTTACTTCCATTGGTGGCTTTGCCTGCAACAATTCAATAAATGCATCTACACAAGTCACACCATTCTTTCTCATGTATGGAGTCTATCTTCAAGCTTGGTAAAATTCTACCCAATGGCTACAAAAGGTTGATGTTATCAACACTCTTGTTTTCAAAATCCAATAAGGTGTGGAGAACACCAAGTGCAAGGTGTAGGTCACCCATAATCAACAAAAATAATATGTAAATACACACCATATGCACATGGAGTTCAAAATTGGGAATCAAGTCTGGCTGTACACAAGCAACCTCATGTTGGTTGGCATTTGTAAGCTTAGACTTCATTTTATTAGGCTTTTCCCATCCACTTTAGAGCTAATTTTAGAGGCCTAAATGAATGAATTAAGCCTTGAAAATTGAAATATTCTATCCTCATGGGAGAAAAAAGAGCATTTCCTACTCCCCCTTATTTGTTTCATTGAGAGCTTTCCAATGGTACCTCACCCATGCTATTTTGAGCTTCATACAAGAAGATTCTATAATGATTCATTCTAGTCAAATCTTTTGACCAACCAAATAGGAAAAGGATCAACATGTCACCAATACATGTAGTTGATATAAGGATAGAGCTTGCTGACATGTCACCAATCCATATATGTTTGATCCAAGGATAGAGTTCTCTTTGAGTGGATTGTCTTTGCTATATAATAAAGACAAGGTGCTCCTTTGGTGTAACAATATGGAGTTTAGCGATGAAGTTAATCAAGGCTAACAAAGAAGCAAATAGGCCAAATTAGCCTAGAATTTTCAAAAATCATCTATGAGGCTTCTTAGGAAGCTTCCCAACTAGCTTAGCTTGCACTTAAGTGGGTAGCTTCTAGAAGCTTCCAACTAGCTTAGCTTACATGCCAAATATGCGACTTCTAGGAAGAAATTTCTTGAGAAACTTCTCGGTTAACTTGGCTTGCACTCCCAAGAAAGTGGCTTAAGGAAGCTTCTTGAGAAGCTTCTCAAAAGCCTTGTATGCTCTTTATAAATACCAAAGCCAAAGCTCATGCTAGGTATTTAGAGTTTTCCACACTTGAGTATCCCATTGTGATCTTCCATTATCTTATTTCTCTCCTTGATCTTGATATTTTACATTAGTACCAGAGCAAGAATGAGATGGGTGGAATTTATAGACCACTAAATCTATTTCTGCCAAACCATTGGGATTTTTGTGTTTGAGTACTACCCAAGCATCATTTTACACAATTCATCACCTCATGCTTTGGACAAGATTTTCTAAATACAATCACTTTGTCTAAGGAACCCTTAGTACTTTAGGTTGTAACTTATGGAGAATAATGGGTGTGTTGCATTTTTATGTATTAATAAATTAGATAGATTGGGGATGGTGTGATAGAGTAGTAACCATAGCAGAAATTCTAAGGTTATTGTTGCTATAAAATAGTAAATTGAGCACCTTACTTGATTGTTGGATGAACAAGATCATCAACAACAAGAGCACGTACAAAGAGTACCAGTTTGAGAAGGAGAAAGACCAAATTTGGTTCCCAAACCCCAAGGCTTTCAAAAGCAAGAATCTCTCGGGTGCGGTGGAGAATTTTGTGTTTGATTGCAAATATTATTTTGAAGCTACCAATCTTCAAGATGAAGAGAAACAAATTCTCTTGGCTTCCAACCAATTGGATGGAGTAGCAAAGCTATGGTGGTAATTCTGAGTGGAGCAAGCTGAATGAAATTTTTTTGCATCAAACTTGATATGGGCAGAATTCAAGAGTGCAATAATTGGTCAATTCCAAGCTATAAATACCACACAACCTGCATAAGATAGGTTGGTAGAGTTGAAGTAGATTGGCTATGTAAGAAGTTACATATCACAATTCCATAACACCATCATGAAAATTCTAGATATATTGGAAGATGAAGCTCTGGATTGATTTGTGAGGCGCTTGATGCCACGAACCAAATTAGAGGTAACTATGCAAGAGCCACAACACTTGGAGGAAGCCATGCGGTTGGCAAACCGCTTTGATTCCTTGGTTGCAACAACTTGGTGTCAACTTTGACCTCCATAGAACCTACCAATACACTACACACGGGGTGGAGGAGCCAAATACCAATAGAGATTAATGCCATTCAATGGAGACCACTTGGCACTATAGATAGAGAAAAATTATGATAAAATGGTTATTATTTCTATTGTTGCCAAATTGGACATTGCATTGCAAAATGCATACTCAAGAATATGTGACCTCAACAAGTTGCCCAAATGGAGTTTGTGGAGAAAAATGATAAGGGAAACAAGGAATCTTAGTAGGAGATTTTGAGCCACATATAAGAATCTTGATTAGTTCTAATGGGATTGAAGGCTCAACCTATGCAAGTTTGCTTCACTTGCAAGGTATGATAATTGATTGTGGTTGTAGGATTTTGGTTGATTCAAGAATTTCAGAGAATTGTATGTCCATACAATTAGCAAAGGAATTACAAATTCCTATCAAGCCAATAATTGGAAGCAAATTGATGATGGTGGATGGTAGAAAGGGTTCTATATTCTATACCTCACATCTTGTTATATTCAGGATTGGGAAGGAGTATTTGGAGTGTATGAGGTTTGTAGTTGCACCTCTACACTATGATGCCATTTTGGGGTTGCCTTGGCTTGACTATCATAAGGTTCAATTTCATTGGACCTAACAATAAATTCAAGTACAACACCAAGGTAGGAATTTTGATTAGATAGTTTGGCACCTTTGAGTAAGACACCTAAGAATAATCAATCCCAACATGGGAAGTTTGTCAAGAAAGGAGCCATAGAGCAAGCTTTGAAGGAAGACAACTCCCAAGATGAGAAGTTTGTCAAGAAAAGAGCCAAAGTGTAACAATATGAGTTTAGCGATGAAGTTAGTCGGGCTCACGAAGTAGCACATAAGACAAATTAGCCTAGAATATTCCAAAAGTATCTAGGAAGCTTCTTGGGAAGGTTCTTGGCTAGCTTAGCTTGCACCTCAAGTAAGTAGCTTCTAGAAGCTTCCAACTAGCTTAGCTTGCATGCCAAGTAGGCGGCTTCTAGAAGGAAACTTCTTGAGAAGCTTCCTAGTTAACTTGGCTTGCACTCTAAGAAAGCGACTTGAGGAAACTTCTTGACAAGCTTCTCAAGGGCCATGTATGCTACCTATAAATACCAAAGCCAAAGCTCATGTTAGGCATTGGTAATTTTCCCTCATTCAAGTGTCCCAATGTGAGTTTCCATTCTCTTATTTCTCTCCTCGGATTGGTCTTTTATACAAAGAGTAAGTTTTGAAGGAAGATAGGTCCCAGGATGGGAAGTTTGTTAGGAAAACAACCATAAAGCAAGCTTTGGAGGAAGATAAGTCCTTAGATGAAAATTTTTCAATGAAGCAACTATAGAGCAAGCTTTCAAGGAAGACAAGTTTATTTTTGCGATGCAGATCAAGCCAATTACACAAGGGAAATCCAAGGAGTGTCAAGAGCCTCATCAAGCAATGGTTGATCAAATAGTTTAGGATTTTGCAGATGTGTTTCCATGGGATTTGCCAAAGGGATTACCCTCTAATCGTGGTATACCATTCAAGATCGAGTTATTGCTAGGGAGTCCTCTAGTGAGTAGAACAATCTATTGGTTCTAACCAAAGGAGTTAGAAGAGTTACAAACAATAGTTACTGAGTTGTTAGAGAAGGACTTCATATGACATAGTACATCTCCTTGGGAAGCACTGATATTATTTGTTCCAAAGAAGGATGGAGACTTTGTTTTTGTATTGATTACTGTGAGCTCAATAAATAAATAATGAAGAATGCAAATTCCTTGCCTCAAACTATTGACTTGCTTGATCACTTGAGTGGAGCATGATACTTCTCCAAGTTGGATCTTCATAGGAGCTATTGGCAAATTCCCATTGATAGGGAAGATTAGCAAAAGATTGCCTTTTGCACAAAGTATGTGCATTTTGAATGGAGATTTCTACCTTTTGGGCTCACTCATGCTCTAACAATCTTCATGGATCAGATGCATTGGATGTTGGATGGACTATTGGATTAGTACATAGTGGTGTTCTTGGATGACATTTTAAACTATAGCAAGACAAAGGCAAAACATGCAAATCATTTGCGAGAAGTCCTAAGGCAACTATGTCAATGGAAGTTTTATTGCAAGAAGTCAAAGTGTGCCTTTTGGCAAAAGGAAATTACCTTCTTGGGTCACAAGATCTCATCAGAAGGGATCAAGATGGAAGAGGAGAAAAGCAAAGCCATTATGGATTGGCCTATTCCAAAGGATGTCATAAAGGTGCAAGAATTTAATGGATTAGTAAGTTTTTTTTACTGACGGTTCATCTATTGTTATGTGCACGTGGCAACACAATTGACTAACCTATTAGAGAAAACTCAAGCTTCAATGGGCCGCCAAGCATGAAGAAGCATTCTAAAAGCTAAAACATATCGTGTATTGAAGACACATTCTTCAACCATATGATCCTCAACTATTTTGTGTGGTTGACTTTAATGCTTCTAACTTTGCCATTGGAGCTATGTTGCAATAGGAATTCCTAGATGGGTTACATCCCATTGCCTTTGTGTCTCACTGATTAAACACTACAAAAAGGAATTACTCTGCATGAGATCAAGAACAACTAGCAATGGTGCCACCAAGGTATGGAGGCATTACCTCTTGGGAAAATAAGTGATTAGGCAAACCAATCACAAACCCTTGTTGAAGACATTACATTTAGAATACATGAAGAGTTGACATCGTTGATGGGACGAGAAACTCCAATTTTTGACATCAAAATTGAATACAAAATTGGTTGGTTCTATGTCATCCCTGATGCCCTATCACAATAATCTGATTTGAAGTCTCTTCCTCTCATCAAGGTGGCAATTACGATGATGTCAATCAACTCCAAGGTCCAATTGAGCTTAGGATAACTCTACAACAAGATCACTTCTTTTAGATGGTACAAGGTCATCTTGCAACATGCAACAAGGAGTACAACATCTTTTCCTTCAAGGAAGGCCTTCTATTCCATGAGGACCGGATATATGTTCCAGCCAAGGATGATCTCTGACTTATGTGCCTCCAAGAAGCCCATGACTTACAAATTGTTGGTCACATGGGTGTAGAAAAGACCTTGGATACCTTCCAACACCAATGGTGGTGGCCCAACATGGCATGAGATGTTCAAGAGTTTGTCCAATTGTGTAAGAGCTACCAATGTAACAAGGCCAACAACCAAAAACCAAGTAGACTCCTTCAACAACTCCCCATTCCATCTGCTCAATGGGAACACGTGAGCTTGGATCTCATTACATCCTTACCCAAGACAAAGCAAGGTCATATAATGATAGTGGTGTTTGTGGATAAGTTAAGTAAGCAAATCCATTTGGCACCAACCTTTGATATAGTGGACGCTCTAACTTTGGTGTAGATCTACTTTGACACTATCTTCAAGCATCATGGATGCCTCATGTACTCATCTTCAACCATGATCCTTGATTCATTATAAAATTTTAGCAAGCACTCTTCTAGATGCTTGGCACCAATTTTGCTTTGTCCATGGTCTATCATCCTCCAACTGATAGATAAATTGGACATGCAAATCACACCTTAGAGGATGTGCTTCATACCTTTGTCAATGTTCACTATACCAATTGGAATGAATGTCTTGCAGTTGTGGAGTTTGCAAACAATAATTTCAAACAAGAAAGCTATAACAATATGGAGTTCAACATGAAGTTAGTAGGGCTAAAGAGGTAGCTAATAAGACAAATTAGCCTAGAATATTCTAGAAGTATCTGGGAAGCTTCTTGGGAAGCTTCTTGGCTAGCTTAGCTTACACCTCAAGTAAGTAGCTTCTAGAAGGAAGCTTCTAGAAGCTTCCAACTAGCTTAGCTTGCACACCAAGTAGGTGGCTTGTAAAAGGAATCTTCTTGGTTTACTTTGCTTGCACTCTAAGAGAGCAGCTCAAGGAAACTTCTTGAGAAGATTCTCAAGGGCCTTGTATGCTACTTATAAATACCAAAGCTGAAGCTCATGATAGGCATTCAAAGTTTTCACTCATTCCAATGTCCTAATATGAGTTCCATTCTCATATTTCTCTCCTTGGTCTTGGTCTTTTATGTTGGTATTAGAGCAAGAATGGGATGGATGGAGTTTATGGACCACCAAATCCACTTCGACCAAACCATTGGGATTTTCATGTTCAGATATTACCCAAGCATCATTTCATACAATTCATCACCTTGCACTTTGGGTAGGATTTTTGCATATGATCACCTTGTTTGAGGAACTTGTGATACTTCCAGTTGTAACTTATGGAGAACAATGGACGTGTTGCATCTATGTATTAATCAATTAGATAAATTGGGAGCAGTGGGATAGAGAAGCTATGGTGGAAATATTGGATGTTATCCTTGCAATACAATAACAAATCGAGCACCTTACTTGATTGTTGGATGAACACGAATAACAACGGCAAGAACATATGGAGAGAGCGCCAGTTCAAGATGGAGAAGATCACATTTGATTTCCAAAACCCAAGGTGTTTGAAGACAAACATCTTCCGAGTACAATGGAGAATTTTGTGTTTGATTGCAAATGTTACTTTGAAGCCACTAATCTTCAAGATAAACAAAAACAGATTCTCTTGGCTTCTAGCCAATTGGATGGTGTGGAAAAAATTTGGTGGCGATTCCGAGTGGAGCGAGCTGAACGACAGATTGTTACACCAATTTTGACATGGGCAAAATTCAAGGATGCAATACTTGGTTGGTTTCAAACTATAAATGCCACTTGAGCCGCATGAGATAAATTGGCAAAGTTGAAGCATATTGGCTTAGTAAGGAGCTACATCACACAATTTCAAAACATCATCATGCAAATTCCAGATATATAAGAAGGTGAAGTTCTGGATCAATTTGTGCGGGGATTGAAGTCACAAACCAAATTGGAGGTGACCATGTAGGAACCACAAAATGTAGAAGAAGCCATGCAATTGGCTAAGCACTTTGATTCTTTGGTTACAACAACTTGATCTCAATCTAGACCTACACAAAAAGTACACTATGCACGGGTAGAAGAATTAACACTAATGGAGATTGATGCTATGCAATAGAGACCACTTGGTATAGTAGATAGAGAAAGATTGCAAAAAAAATAGAGGTTGTTTTTATTGTCGCCAAGTTGGACATCGTATTGTTGAATGCCCACTTAGGAATGGGCGACCTCAACAAGTTGCCCCATATGGAGTTTGTGGAACAAAATGATAAGGGAAACATGGAATTCTAGTAGGAGATTTCAAGCCGCCTATTGGGAGCTTGATTAGTTCAAATGAGATTGAAGGCTTGACCTATGCAAGTTTGCTTTAGTTGCAAGGTACAATATCTAATTGGGGTTGTAGGATTTTGGTTGATTTTGGAAGTTCAGAGAATTGCATGTCCACAATGGAATTGGGTATTCCTATCAAGCCAATGATTGGAAGTTGATTGATGATGACAGATGGTAGAAAGGGTTTTGCATTCTGTACCTCACATCCTATTACTTTTAAGATTAGGAAGGAGTATTTAGAGTATATGAGGTTTGTAGTGGCACTTCTACATTATGATGTCATCCTAGGACTACCTTGGCTTGAACGTCATAAGGTTTAATTTGATTGGACCCGACGACAAATTCAAGTAAAACACCAAGGTAGGGATTTCTGATTAAGTTGTCTAACACCTCTGAGTAAGACACCTAAGAATAGTCAGTCCGAGGATGGGAAGTTTGTTGAGAAGGTAGCCATAGAGCATGCTTTGAAGAGAGAGGAGCCCCAAGATGGGAAGTTTGTTAGTGAAGTAGCCATAGAGCAAGCTTTGGAGGGAGATAAGTCTATTTTTGTGGTGTGGATCAAGCTGATTGCACAAGGATAATCTAAGGAGAGCCGAGAGCCTCATCAAGCAATGGTTGATCAGATAGTTCAGGAGTTTGCGGATGATATGCCAAAGGGATTACCCTCCGATTGTGGTAAGCCCTTCAAGATTGAGTTATTGCCAGGGAGCACTCCAATGAATAGACCAATCTATTGGCTCTCACCAAAGGAGTTGGAGGAGTTGCAAACAATACTTACGGAGTTGTTGGAGAAGGACTTCATACAACATAGTACCTCTCCTTGGGGAGCACCAATACTATTTGTTCCAAAGAAGGATGGAGGACTTCATTTATGTATTGATTATCGTGGGTTCAATAAGCAAATAGTGAAGAATGCATATCCCTTGCCTTGGATTGATGACTTGCTTGATCAATTGAGTGGAGCATATTACTTTTCTAAGTTAGATCTTCATAGTGGCTATTGGAAAATCCCCATTGATAGGGAGGATCTGCAAAAGACGGCCTTTCGCACAAGGTATGGGCATTAGTAGAGAGTTCTACCTTTTGGGCTCACTAATGCTCCAACAATCTTCATGGATCAGATGCATCAGGTGTTGGATGGACTTTTGGATCGGTATGTGGTGGTGTTCTTGGATGACATCTGAATCTATAGCAAAATAGAGGTAGAACATGTGAATCACGTGCAAGAAGTCCTAAGACAACTACAACAATAGAATTTTTACTGCAAGGAGTCAAAGTGTGCCTTTTGGCAAAAATAAGTTACCTTCTTGGGCACAAGATCTCATCAGAAGGGATCAAGATGGAAGAGGAGAAAATCAGGCCATTACTGATTGGCCTACTCCAAAGGATGCTATAAAAGTACAAGCATTTAATGGATTGGCCAGTTTTTACCAATGGTTCATCCATTATTATGCTCATGTGGCTGCACCATTTATTGATCTCTTGCGGAAGTACTTGAGCTTTGAGTGGACCACCAAGCACAAAGAAGTATTCCAAAATTTGAAACATATGGTGTCTTCAAGACCCATTCTTCAACTGTATGATCCTCAACTACCCTATGGTTGATTTTGATGCTTCTAACTTTGCAATTGGAGCCGTGTTGCAACAAGAATTCCCAAATGGACTACATCCTATTGCCCTTGTATCTTACAGACTGTATACAGCTGAAAGAAACTACTTTGCTCGAGATCAAGCACAACTTGCAATGGTATATGCCACCAAGGCATGGATGCATTACTTCTTGGAGAAACAAGTGATCATGCAAACTGATCACAAACCATTGTTGTAGACCTTACACTTGGAACACATGAAGAGTAGACATCATCAATGGGAGGAACAACTCCATTGTTTGACATCAAATTTGAGTACAAACCAGGTTGGTTCCACATCATCCCTGATGCTTTATCATGACAACCTGATTTGAAGTCTCTTCCTCTCATCACAATGGCAATTACGATGGTGTCAATTGACTCCAAAGTCCAAAATGAGTTTTAGTTAGCTCTACAACAAGATCCCTTCTTCCAAATGGTACATGGTCACCTTACAACATGTCACAAGGAGTACAACACATTATCCATCAAGGAAGGCCTTCTATTCCATGAGGATCGGATCTATGTTCCAACCAAAGGTGATTTTTGACTTGTGTGCTTTCAAGAAGCCCATGATTTATCCATAGTTGGTCACATGGGTGTAGACAAGACCTTGGGTACCCTCCAATGCAAATGGTTGTGGCCCAACATGATGCAAGATGTTTGAGAATTTGCCCAATCATGTGAGAGTTGCCAATGTAACAAGGCCAACAACCAGAAGCCAAATGGATTCCTTCAACCACTTGCTATTCCATCCGCTTGATGGGAGCATGTGAGCTTGGATCTCATCACATCCTTGCCCAAGACAAAGCAAGGACACACAACAATCATGGTGTTTTTGGATAAGCTTAGTAAGCAAATCCACTTAGCACCAACCTATGATATCGTGGATGCTCCGACCTTATCGCAAATCTGCTTCAACAATGTCTTCAAGCATCATGGGATGCCATGTGTACTCATTTTTGACCGCAATCCTCAATTTATTGGGAAGTTTTGGCAAGCACTCTACTAGATACTCGACACTAAGCTTGCTTTGTCCATGGCCTGTAACACCCATTTGTGCATGTGTGTGGTATTGTGATATTTAGCTTGGTATTACAAGTACTTAAGAGATATTATTTATATAGAGATAAAGGATGGTTCTATATTAGTCATGGTTAGCTAAAGTTAGTCATAGCTAAGATATATGGGACCTTACTTTAGAGGAAGTAGAAAAGATGAGCACCACTATTTTGGATTTTAGTGTGTTGACTTGATATTATTCCTAGGTGTTTGGCTTTGAGGAAAGAGTTGAGAACTCTTGGGCCCGCAAGCCTTTTTGTTTTGGATTCTTCTTTAGTCCAAGGATAGCCCATGTGAAGGAATCCTTGACTTAGTGGTTGGGTCAAGATAAGACCACATGCTTAGGGGAATATGCCCATGTGAATAGATATTCCTTTCTACTTTTTGACTTTACTTGACTTTTAGTCTAGTAACTTGAGTTACTACGGTAATTAGTAACTTTGGTACGTAACTATTTCACAAGTATATAAACAAGGAGTGAGGAGGTACTCATCATCCTTTCATTTGCAACTATCTCTCTCTCATTGAGTTCTCTAGTGAGCAATGTCTTGAGTCTTGGAGTGTTAGCCTTGGAGGAGTATGAAGGAGTTGGGGTTCCTTGCCTTCTTAGTCTATGGTGCGCTACCATAATAGCCATCAAAGGTTCATCCTGAGTGAGAGACAGGCCGGCTCACAGGCCAATCATCCTCAAACTGATGGACAAATCAAACATGCAAATCATACATTGGAAGTATATGCTACGTGCCTTTGTCAATGTCCACCATACCAATTGGGATGAATGTCTTGCAGTTGCAGAATTTACCTACAACAATTCCAAACAAGCAAGCACCAGATTTTCTCCTTTCTTTCTCAATTTTGGCCAAGATCTGCTTGTTCTAGATTCTCTTCTTGCTCCCCTTCCATCTCGGGTTCTTCATACTTCTACATTCTTGACCACTATCTCCCAATCTCTCCAACAAGCCAAATCTCACCTCCTTGTTGCTCAAAATTGTCAAAAAAATTATGTGGACCACCATCAATGTGATCTCACCTTTGAAGTTGGTGATAAATTCATGTTATCCTCTAGTAACCTCCCTCTCTCCCTTGATACCCAAGTTCATAAACTTAGTCCTAATTGGATAGGACCCTTTGATGTGACCCAAATTGTCTCTCTTATTGCTTATTGACTTGCCTTGCCTTGTCATATGTGTATCTATCCCATCTTTCATGTTTCCAAGTTGAAAACCTTTGCCCCTCTTCCTTTTCCTCTCGAGTCCAACTTCTCCCTCCTCCTATCTCTATCAATGATCATGAGGAGTACAAAGTTGATCATATCCTTGCACGTTGCCACATTCAACAAGGCCGTCAACAACATTCAAAGTATAAGGTCCTTTGGAAAGGGTATCTCCTTCATGATGCCACATAGGAACCTCTTTCTCACCTCTAGAATGCACAGATGGCCATCTAGGAGTTTGAAGCTTCACTGGCGACGAGGACGTCACCAACTAGCGGTGGGGTAATATGTAACAATATGGAGTTTAGCGATGAAGTTAGTAAGGCTAACAAGGTAGCTAATAAGACAAATTAGCCTAGAATATTCTGGAAGTATCTAGGAAACTTCTTGGGAAGATTCTTGGCTAGTTTAGCTTGCACTTCAAGTAAGTAGCTTCTAGAAGCTTCCAACTAGCTTAGCTTGCATGCCAAGTAGGCGGCTTCTAGAAGGAAGCTTCTTGGTTAACTTGGCTTGCATTCTAAGAAAGTGGCTCAAGGAAGCTTCTTGAGAAGTTTCTCAAGGGCCTTGTATGCTACCTATAAATACCAAAGCCAAAGCTCATGCTAGGCATTTGGAGTTTTCCCTCATTCCAGCATCCCAACGTGAGCTTCCATTCTCTTATTTCTCTTGTTGGTCTTGGTTTTTTACACATATAGAGAGCATAAAGAGAGACATCAACACCTCTTAGAGTGTTGCAAGAGACTCCCCATCCCTTGGAGTTCAGAATTTACCTAAGCCCAAGATCTTAGATAGTATTCTATAGTATGTGGCATGAGTAGTAGACTTAAGAGTGTCAAAGATGCAAGTTCTTGAAGGGGAGCATAGGCTAGAGGAGAGAGAATGACTTCTTTATGATAGAGAGAATTGTCTTGAGGAGAAGGAGCAACTTACTTGTAATAGAGAGTGTAGTCTAGATAGATGGGATTAGAGTTTGCTATAGTTGAGAGATAGAGACTCCTTGAGAGAGAGAGAGCATACATTGGTTGAGAAGCAAAAATTATATATGATATTCATGAGAGATTAGGAAGAGAGTGGAGAGGTTGGCTAGTTAGACATAGATGTGGCTTTCTATGATTTGATGGCCTTTGAGTATGGACAACAAGAGGACTATTACGTGTGGGAGTTGACTATTGAGATAGAGAGGTTGGAGAGGACTCATGTTGAGTTAAGAGAGACTCAGTTTGCTCTAGAGGAGATGAGGACTTTGTTAGATTAGGTACATTATGAGCTACATAAGGCTGTGAGATCACCTTCCTTTTTGGCAATGCATATAGCTAACTAGATTGATAGTGTAGACATAAACAATCATTGGACTCAAACTCAAGAGACCCGGACCAATGATTTGGACATGGTCACTCTAGAGTCTCAAATACGTGAGGAGTAGAGAGAGAGAGTCATGGAGGAGGTGTAGATTAAAAACACAATGAGTCTTGCTACAAAGTTCATTCCATGCAACCTTCACCACAAGAACTTGTGGAGAAAGATTTTAGTATTGGATCTTGGATGTTTGATTGGCATTATGTTGCCTATTAGTTGCCTTTACTCCCACTAGCATAGAGTAAATATACACCATGGATGGGTTTATTATGGAGAGATGAGTATTTTTTGATATATACCACATCTCAAGGTTAGAGGTGTTAAGCAATATTGTGTGTCTCACTTTGAGGTTATCATATGGATGGATAGGACAAAAGGATATTTAGAGTGGATACTCTAGTCCATGTAGCAATGGGTTTTTCTTACTTGAGGGATTATATACAAGAGAGTGGCTCATGGGTACTTTATGTGATATGGAAACTTGCTTTGATGAGTTTAGGGATTTTAGAGTTGGATCATATGCCACATTTATTGCATTAGGGCTACTTATTTGAGATATATTAATAGTTGATAGTGCTACATTTCCATATTGTAAGAACCATCCCCATGGGACCATCCATCTCCCTTCTTCTACTCCTTAGCACATTTTGAGGACATTACACACCTCATCATTATAACCTTTGAGAGCTCTCTTAGATAAGCTTAGAGCTGATACCCATCCTGTTATTACATTCTTGGAGGAGGACATTTGGAGGTATGAGAGCTTATATTGAAGAACATATGAGACCTTAGTGAATTCTTTTAGGATTACCCCTTGTAAGAGGAGGAGGAGTGGGTACACATGTGGGCATATAATACCTTTTTGGTACCTCAACACAAATATAGACATTAGTTACAAGATGCACTAATGCGCATTAGACCAAAGTAGATTCACTCTTTACATGCATATAATTTTTTTATTATTCATATGCTTATGTTCATCTTGTGAAAGCATGGTGATTAAGTAATTGTGCAGAATTTTTATTTCATGTTAGAGTTTGTGTTTATATTTATTATCAGCACAAGTTCAAGTTTTTGTTTATGTTATTTATGTGCTAAATGTTTTTCAGGTTTGCACAAGTTCAAGTTTGTGTTCTACAACTAATCTTGGTTAGTGTATATGTTTATTCTCAATTCAAGTTTATAATGTGCAAGTAAACTTGATTATATTGATGCATAAAAAGATACATTCATTGGTATTGATGCATCAATATATGCATTCATTAGTTTTCATCACATACTAAGATATTTTCCTCAATATTATCACATAAAAATTATATATTATAGCATCTCTGACACCAACCAACACCCAAGAACACCCACTTGGTTTCTATACACATTAGTGCCAATCAAAAGAACACATACAAGCATGATGCAATGTAACAAGCATTGACCAACACATACAAACGACATCAACATTACATGAGCCTCTACCTCCATGGAGTCCCAATGACATTTGGCATTTTCAAGAGGTTAGATACATATCCAAGTGCATGTTAGCACGTTCCAATGCAAACAAAATTCTCCAATCCCATTTTATTCAAGTTTCATCTATATTTTGATGACCATTAAATTTGTGTTAGGGAAATGATGTTTTGTATATTCACACTTTAGTGCAATCAATGGTGAAAATAAAATTTGTGATTGGGAAATGATAGTTTGTGCATTCACACTTTAGCCAAATACATTGGTTACAATGAAATTTTGTGCATCCATACTTTAGCTGAATACATTGGTGACAATGAAATTTGTGACATTGAAATGATCATTGGTGGATCCACACTTCAATACAATGGTGACACTGAAATGATAGTTAGTGCATCCACACTTTAGTACAATACAATGGTTTGTTAAGAGTTTATATTTTATTGAATATAGAAAGTTGCAAGGAAACATTTAGTTATATAAAATTATTCTCACTGTCATTGTCATTTGAGCTTCCACAATATGTATATTTGAAGGCTACAACTTTTGGGTCATGGGAATAACAATTGTAAAAAGGATACTCAAGACACACTAGTGTTGAGAAGTAAGTTGTATTTCTCCCCAAGTTTTTCCTGCACTCACTAGCTCCAATCCTATATCCTACAAACATTACATTTTGTTGAATCTTTATTTCTCAACTTTAGATCTCTTTTCTCTTCACTCAAACTCCTATGGGCTTCCACCTTCAACTTCTCAATTTCAATTTTAGCTCTCTTTATTGCCTCCACTTTCACTTGCATTTTCTCAAGCTTTATCATATTCAAAGCTTCAATTTTAGCTAATTTGCATCTCTCTCTTGATTTGGTTTCTTACTTCAATGTAGTAATCTTTACTAACTTATATGAAAAAGCCACTAGGTGTGATATCTTGGAAATCCTTTTTGAAACTCTTCTCTGCTTACTCTCTTGGTCTCCATCTCTCTTTCCTTGTTGAATATCATCCATTGCTAAATCTTTCTCTCCTTGTTGGATTTTTTTTGTGTCCATGGCTGAAGTTGTAGCATTAATGTCTTTCTCTCCTCATGGAATCCCATCTACCAACAAAAATTTTGCATTCATGCTGCCAATCACATCTTCATTTTTCATTTTTACCTCCAGCCAACATACTTCTTTTCCTTCATGTTGTGTGCTTGGGATAAAAAGAGTTGAGTTGTGGATTACTTGCACTGAAGGAGTTGACTTGTGCACCTCGGGTGATGGAAATTATGAAGCACTAGACATAGGGATATCTTTGTACACAATATATTTATCATCTCCATACCCCAAGCCTTTGCTTATATTTATCTCTTTCCCCAACCCCATGCTTAGTAGAGCCGGTGAAGAGATGTTTGCACAACCTCCAAACATATCATCTATCCTATAAAAATAAGTGCAAAGATGATTTAATTTGTCATCAATTGTTCTCAATCCATGACAATGTTCTTTGTTAGTGAGACCTTCTCTTGTGCTTTTATCTCTCAAGTGTCATTCCTCCTTGTATGATTTCATACATTGTCCCCATTTTTTGTATAATCTGTCTCTTGTCATAATTGTTGAAAACCTCTACCATGCCAAATCAAATATGTAATCATGTAACTAAAGGCATTGCTTTTTTGACATGTTTCTTGCAATTCCCATCACGATTTTATGCAAAATACTTTGGATCTTTGAGACAATCTAAAATCTAAGAGTAGTGATATGCAATTCTGTTTTAATGAATATCCTTATACTGCAGGCAAATATCCGCAGTTTCCATGATTGAAATCCCTAATGTTTTATACAGAATGTCCATAACCCAAATTTCCATACAAGATTTAGGGATTCCAGAATTTCACTCGCAATAATCCATGAAATTCTTTACAGATTTATAAGGGTTTGCAAAAAAACAATCTGAAACGCCCTAATGTATTAACACTGATTTATATCAAGAAGACCTCATAAATAAATATGACACACATGATACTTATCATAAAGATGGATGAACTTACTTTTAACATTGGTCTCCTTTATGTTTCTAAAACTGCAATCCAATATGTAACTGGATAAGTATTGGAATTTGCTTAACTTCTGGGCTGGAATGAAAAATTGATCAAGCAACAACCCTGAAATACCAAATCTAATGAAACGAAGAAATAAGTAAAAGGCGACCGCGTAGCAAACACGAAGGATGGGAAGACCCCCTCGAGCCGTACAAGGGAAGAGAGAGTTACACAGATTACAAGCAGTAAACAAAGTCACACGAAGCACAGAAGGCGGACAGCCAACAGAGGCCGGATGCGGTTTAGAAACCTGGGAGACGTCGATTCTTTTATTCGTTGAGGCGTCCTTCAACAGTGACTGAGCTCCTCGTGCTGGACACATGCCTCTCTAAATTAGAGGGAGTTAATTAGTAGTGCTAAATGGGTCCTATTCAGGTCCACGAAGGCCGTGTCCTGGTTGCAGCGAAGCGTTTGCTGAAGAGAAGTGGGACACCAAAAGAGCACAAAGCAGAGTGGATTCGAACAACTGTGGGTAAAGCGATCGATCCCGGGAAGTGTCACTCACAGCCTTGAGAGAGATCAATAGGCTGGTTCAGGTATTTTCGCTCGGAAGTGCCCCTGTGGATTGGAGGAGATGGCGGCCGGAAAGGGAGTCTCCTCGTTGATGGCATTTTTGCCTAGGTCTTTGCGGCCACAATCGTCTGATATAGGAGGAGGTGTGCTATGGGGCGCTGCTGGATTCACCGGTGCTCTTTTCCTCATCCAGGTTAGTATCGATTTCTTGCAGAGCTACAGAGTCATGCATGTTTTACTTCATCTTTTTTACTATTTCGTGGTCACGGGGCTCCTGTCCACGTAGATTTTGAATTCACTGCGGTACGTGAAGGAGGTGTCTTAGAAGGCGTTCATGATTCATTGTGTTTTTCGTCACGAGAATTCGCATGTTCTCGATCGGATCTATTTTAGCCCCGCTCTCCTTCATGTGGCCACGATCACGTTTGCTACTTATGAACTTCACGCGCTCGAGATCCTCTAAATTAGGTAGTTTTATGCGACCATTTGGAGATTGAGAAGCTGAAAGAGCTGTGTGATATATCATACCTGCTCGAGGTGATATCTCCTATATCGTGGAGCTAACTGACGAGGCATTAGGGTTTCATTTATGATGTTTTGTTTTTCAGCAAATAACGATCGGTGCCCTAATTACTTGGGCGCCCAATATTCATCTTCAGTTGGTCACGAATTGTTTAATTTTCCAATTCAAACTACCTTAACTTTCTTGACTTCTATCGCATCTGCAAAAGATGAAGATAGTCTAACTCTGCAAGTAATGATCGTGAAAGAATTGACGAGCGGGAATCATGTATCACCACAGTCACCAGTCCGTTTACGCGCTTGAGATTCTTTTTGATCCTGCACTAGGGGACTTTTGTTCCTGCCGTCTTTAGTCTATGTAAGCGGAGAGACAATACGTCTGCTTGAGTACAGGTTTAAACGATTTTTGAATTCCAGCACTTACTCACTTAAAAATCCTGTCCCCGGAGTATACAAACGTTTCGAACCTTCCTGGTAGCTGCCATGGTGTTGAAGAGATGGTGGACTGGAGTGTTACGAGTTTTGACGATGAGATGTGTAGTTTTTTGGTTACCAAAGGTTCAAAGTATGTAGACCAAAAGAATCAGGCGCATATCATATCATATCATATCATATCATATTATATATAAATATAAATATAAATATATATATATATATATATATATATATATATATATATATATATATATATATACATGAGTTTTCGAGCAGAAACTCGGTATGAGGGGTACTGACAATTGCTCAGCTAATTCGGCACTGCGTGAGGCACGGATGAAGTCGCAGGTGTTTTCGTGAAGGTTTATTATGGCCGCCTTCTGCTTCCCCTTTGCTGTTTAGCGTCTCAGGACTCAAGCGCCCATAGCGCTTGTTGTGATATACTTTATATCCTGTCCTTTTTCACTTTGCTCTCGTTACCCTGTTACACTTTGACAGGTTTCTGCAGCCACACCATCCTATAGCTCTCGAATTGTTCCACTCCTCCATTCCCCAGCTAATTCCCTCCCTATTATTTTTCCTTCGCTTTTTGCCTGATTCATGGGACCTCTTGTGTATACAGTGTTCCTACCCGACTCCAGCCCAAGTTTTATATTTTTATCGTTCATGCACTGCTTACTGGCAGTCTTTTACATAGCGTTACCTATTTCTCGCAGTTGTTTGCATAGAGTTCTCAATTTCATGGTGGTTTATTAGTCTTTTAGCCATATGTTATTCTCAATTTGTTTCAATTATGGCTTTGCTTTAACTTACATTCGATGCATTCTACCTTATGGATTTCTCACTATTCTAGCATTGTCAACTATGTACATTTGCTTATCGATCATGTGCACCTCATGAGTTCTGGATAACCCGTTCCCAGAACGGCATCTGTTCTCATATACCTATATATTCACTCATGAGTGCCTTGGCACTTGTGAGTTTTGAGCAGAAACTTGGTAGGAGGGGTACTGACAAGTGCTCAACTACTTCGGCACTGCGTGAGGCACTGATGAAGTTGCAAGTGTTTTCGTGGAATTTTACTATGGCCACCTTCTGCTTCTCTTTGCTGTTTGGTGTCTCAAGACTCAAGCGTCCATCGTGCTTGTTGCTGACATACTTTATATCCTGTCCTCTTTCGCCTCGCTCTCCTTACCCTGTTACACTTCTTGTTACCCTGTTACACTTCGACATGTCTCTGCAGCCACACCATCGAATAGTTCTCGCATTGTTCCCCTCCTGCATTCCCCAGCTAATTCCCTCCCTATTGATTTTCCTTAGCTCTTTGCCTGATTCCTGGTTCAACCTCTCGCGTCTACAGTGTTCCTACCCTCCATTCCCCAGCTAATTCCCTCCCTATTATTTTTCCTTCGCTCTTTGCCTGATTCCTGGTTCGACCTCTCGCGTCTACAGTGTTCCTACCCGACTCCAGCCCACTTTTAAAATTTTCATAGTTCACGCACTGCTTACTGGTGGTCTATTACATAACGTTTCCTATTTCTCGCAGTAGATTGCATAGATATTCTAGATTTCACGTTGTTTACTAAATTTCATGTTGTTTACTAGTCCGTTAGCCATATGTTAATTCTCAATTTGTTCAATTATGCCTTTGCTTCAGGTTACATTCAATGCATTCTACCTTATGGATTTATCACTATTCTAGCCTTGTGAATCATGTACATCTTGCTTACTGATCATTTGCATTTCATGAGTTCTGGATAACCCGTTCTCAGAACGGCTCCTGCTCTCATATATATCAGGGATCCATCCGGTATGTCTCGATTCCTTCCCTCCTCTTACTCATGTTGCTTCATTTCTTTCTTGCCTGATCCTCATCATGCAGCTGAGACTACTGCGTTTATTTATGTACCTGCACTTCTGCTTGCTCTTTCTTTCCACACTTCCACTTCTGTTCTTCAGTTTTTCAACATTCCCACTACTTATGAGCTGCACTTTAGGGAAGCAACCAAGTTTGCCTTGGCACTCATGAGTTTTCGAGCAGAAACTGGGCACGAGGGTACTGACACTTGCTCAGCTACTTCTGCACTGCGTGAGGCACTGATGAAGTCGCATGTGTTTTCGTGTAGGTTTACTATGGCCGCCTTCTGCTTCCCTTTGCTGTTTAGTGTCTCAGGACTCAAGCGTCCATTGCGCTTGTTGCGATATACTTTATATCCTGTCCTCTTTTGCTTCGCTCCTGTTACCCTGTTACACTTCGATAAGTCTCTGCAGCCACACCATCCATAAGCTCTCGCATTGTTCCGCTCCTCCATTCCCCAGCTAATTCCCTCCCTATTATTTTTCCTTTGTTCTTTGCCAGATTCATGGTTCGACGTCCCATGTGTTCTACAGTGTTTCTACCCGACTCCAGCCCACGTTTTTAATTTTCATCGGTCACGCACTGCTTACTGGTGGTTTATTACATACCGTTTCCTATTTCTCGCAGTAGTTTGTATAGATGTTATCGATTTCAAGTTGTTTACTAGTCCTTTAGATATATGTTATTCTCAATTTGTTGCAATTATGCCTTTGCCTCAAGTTACAATCGATGCATTCTACCTTATGGACTTATCACTATTCTAGCATTGTGCATCTTGGTTACCGATCAGTTCATGAGTTCTGGATAACCCGTTCTGGGAACGGCTTCTGCTCTCATATAACTGTATATATAAAATAATTTTCCAGCTTTTTCCAGAAGTCGGTATGTTAAAGAAACGTTCAAGCCTCCTGGTGGTCACTGAAAACCCTAGCACGAACTAGAGACACGGACTTTGTTCTGGATCCTTGGAGAGGTTCTGATTCTCCAACTTGAAGATTCTATTTACAAACCGGTTTGTAATTGTCCCTACAGCTTTGAATGACTTGAATGTATCCTTCCACCCCATCTCGTGTCCGAGTATAGAATCTGCGATCATCTTTTTGTAGAATCAGTTAGCTGTCTTTAATATTTATTCAGTAACACTGTTTCAGCCACTGGATTCATTACTTTCAAACCTAATTGTAGCTAGTATCCTAATGAAATGTTCGGAATTCCTGAATCCCCAAGAAGCGATTATGCCCGGATTTACATTGTCCAATAGATGTCCGGTCTGATGGCTTGGGCCCATCTTCAACTTTGTCATATTGTCAAATAGCTTCTTTCATTGCATTCACGACCTTCTTCTCCCGCATTTTACAAAATCTTACCTTTCTGCCATTCGCGCTCCTTCACTTTATTCAAGCAAATTTATCCCCCTCCTTTTTCACAGGTATGTTTCCAGTCTTAGTCATCAGTCACTCATAATGTATATTTATGTCAGATTTCTAGCGGGGAACGCTATTGACCCAATTTTAATGGTTCACTAAGATCTTTATTATTATGCTGGAGATGCTTCTGAGCAAGAGAAAAGAGACTAGAAAAATGGACATGTCTGGTTTCTGGTTTCTTGCTCGTAACAGACTATCTGGTATGATTCTGAATGCATGAACTATTTCATGTATTTCTGCATTGATCCTTCTCTACATTACATGTATTCTGTCCTATTTGTTCTTTATTTAAAGTCGGGTTGGATTCAAATCTCGCTCCTACTATTCCATTCCGCTATCATAGTTTCTGCAAGCTCAGTTGTTATATAATTGTTCACAAACATTTTGGGTTTTCATGTTTGTCTCTTTGTATTAGCAAAGATATGTGAACTGTTGTGCGAGCCAACGACCGAACTGGGTCTGCATTTCATATCCGAATGTTGAAATGCAGTCTCTAGAGTCCTCAGTACAGAAAGACTTCTCAACTGTAACTGTTACTCGGATACTACCCTTTGTTTGGGATAGTACATGCTGAAAGTTTGTCGGGCATGATTCTGTGCTGCTGACAGTTACCTTTGTCAAAGTCGTCAGCGTATCCATCAATTGGACAGGTCCTCTGACCATCAAGAAAATTCCAGGACGGAACTGGGTTCTTGTCTTGATGCAGAAATAAGGGAGTTCTGAGATATTGCCTTTGGTGGTATTGAGATCGATACGTGAATATCTCTGCTGGATTTAGTGTATGAGAAGTATCAATCCTGGATATGACCACGGCTAGGCAGAAGAAGACTAATGCTCATAGTTACAAAAGTAATGAGTAATTTCCTAACTGGTATAAGAGTCGTTACTGTGAGTTTGCGTTATTTGTTTTGGCCTATTATTCTTCCAAGTTGTGATTGCATTCTGGGACGCCGGGTTGCATTGTATTAAACTTTGCAGTTGCTGAAAGGGAAGGCGGACATGAACAGTTACGATATGTGGAATTCGCGTGGCGTGTGTCGAGGTCGTCAGATCCCCACACAACAAATTGCTGACCAGTACTAACTGTTAGTTCCAATTCTGACTTGTCATTCTTTACATGGTGGCAGCCTTTTGACTGGATTAAGGAGCAACTCAATCCTCCAAAGGAAGAAGAAAAGAAGTGATGTTTGTTTGAAGTCAACGAACTCCTACGACATTGACGAAACATATGGACGAGCAGTCTTAGCTAGCCCTCATCTACGTCAATGTTTGGTTTACTCCACCTTCAGAAGAGAGCCGATGGAACAGGGCACTGAGCAGTTCAAATCGATTCAAGATGTGATACTATCTGGTACATTAGGTACTATCATGTAGTTGGCTGCATAATCCTTCAGCACTTTCTTCACCCATTGCCATCAACACCATTACAAGTAGCAGGGATGGCAGCGGAATCTCTTTGGTATGTTGGGAGGCAAACTTTTGAGTTTTGTAGATGATCACATTTGTGGGCTATCTGTTGGTTTATTTGAGAAATTATAGATTAGATATTGGACGTTAACATTGGTTCTTTAGTACATTTCTGTCTGTGGTCCTGCAAATTTTACTGCTTCCCACGGTTACATTCTCTCTCTCGTTGGTATTTTCACCAGAACGTTGAATGATTTAATTGAGTGACTAGATGATAACTCTCAATACTTCGCAAGTCTGGTGGGTACAGGACAGGACGAGCGTTTAACTGAGAGTTTCAAAGGAATTAAAATCACACTTCATCAGTCCAATGCAGCACCCAGTCAGTAATCAATCACATCTCATATTTATATCGGATCATATCGCGTGGGGGTGTAAATTTTATGTGTGCACCTCGTGGTGGATATATCGAACATGAGATATCTCATATAGTAGGAGGTCCCGAACCTAGTAACACTACAAGCCTGATATACCTGAGATCTATTACATGCTGTTGCACTAACGAACTTCTTGTACATCGAGAGTGTTGCGGCATAAGACGAATGACCATTCGAGGTTCTCTATGTCGACAAGATGGGACAAACAAGGACTAACTTTTCTGTTGATTAACAATATAACTCACAGACACAAGTACGCCTTAAAGAAGTCAAAGTCACAACAAGACGAACAGTTCAAGTTCGACACTAGCAGGGCAATATATGATGCGGACGGGACAGGAATTTAAGGTTTATGCGGTGTGGTAAAGTCAGGAGTCCAAAGGTGAGAAGGTCTGGACCATCGTAATTTTGTTTTCTGTTGCAGCTTTGTTCTCGAGTTCACGTTCCAATTGACGTGAAATCGTGAAGAAAATGTCAATTCATACGAGTTCATTGTTCACTCGACAGTGTTGTTCACATATTCTTGTTGGTGCCGAGTCCATCCTACGCTCCAGTCCACGTTTCCTCGGCTTGTGAATTCGGAGTTCACTGATCTCTACCACCATCAGGATCTTTTGGGGAAGCTTATTCATTACACCCATCTGTGATCTCGGTACAGTTGACTTGATCTGCTTTCCACGGTAAGCATGTATCTTGGTCTCTGAGATATTGTATTCCAAGTACTATTAGGTATACAGAGATTGGATTAGGAGTTTAGACCCACCTTTGACAGACCTAGACCTGTTGTCGGCACTTTGGACTCCTCCTGCTCTGAGTGGCGTGAGATTAAGGTTTCTTGACCTGCGAATGGTCCCATATTTCAGTAGAAAATTTCAATTCGAAGAAGATGGAAACAGGAATCCATAATGGCAGATGGCAATTGTCACAGTAGCCATATTGATGGCTACTTTCAAGTCAATATCTTTAAAGGACACAAACATCTAAATCTAAGATATCTTATGGTCACGATGGACCAATTTTGGATGCATCTAAATTTACGATAAACTCATGGTCACGATGGATGAGTTATGGAACGGAATTGGAGATTTAACAAACATGTAGATGAGAAAAAGATATAAAGATAGAATAGTAAGGATAAGTCATGGAATGGAACCGTTTCATACAAGAAGTAATTCTCAGTAATTACCATTTTAGGACGGTACTCTGGTTTCATATTGTGTAGAAAGTTTTATATATATAGTGTTTTATATATATAGTGGTTACATATTGTGTAGAAATATTTGTAATATAGTGTGTAAGCTTAATGATTCAGTATTATATTCGGATAATTAGAATTTCATGTACCAAATATTTTTTCATATTATGTGGTTATATTAAAGTATGGATTTCCAAAAGTATTCAATCATATTCCTTACCTATTCTTGCTTTCACCGATTTGCTTTGATTTATTTATTACAAAAGGATTTAAAGTCACTTATTGAGCAAATTAAGTTAAATATTTCCTGAACACAAGAGGGTATTTGTTATCAACTTGGTTCTGTTGTGAACTCATCGAATGATTCATCTAAGTCTTCCCTTCTCGTTGTCGTTGGCTCAACTCTCCCTATCCGTCCATTCGAACGTGTTGTAATCTTTTTTTGTCTATATATCTGGGATTATATTTAATATTGAGAATTCCATATTACTAAAGCTTTTGTTACTGAAAATATTTGATAGAGGGTGATAGAGAAATAGAGGCCAGAAATACGTTCACCTGTGTTAAGCTTAGATTCTAGATTTGGGTTTTGAGTTTTGAAAATGGGTTTTGAGTTTTATCGGATAAACAGAAAAATTTGCTCTGCAAATAAGCGCAGGAAAATGGTAAATTTGGTGAGCTTTTGGTCCTTAGAAGGCCCATGCACCCTCTAAATATACCTCCATTTAACTTTCACATCAAATTTACTAAGCTTCAGCCATGTTTGGAAAAATTGGGAATCCTGCTAAACTTAAAAGAACTTTGGTTGTTTTGATTATTTTCTCGTCTCATTTCTTTAGCCAAGATCTCTATGCTAAGTGGGTTTATGTATCGCATGCATTTATATTTTCTTGATTATTATTATATACAAGTATCTACTGAATGTGAATCAAGTTTCTTTAATGTGGAAAATATGACCTTTTTTATGTATAATGTTATTGCAAGGTATTCCATATGATGCAAACTCTAAACGAGTTCATTTGTATTGGGTAGTAATCACTATTTGTTTTTGATCATATCAAACTGCTTGTTTATAAATAATAAGTGGTATGCCACTTTATTAGCCTATTAATATCTGTAATATATATGAAATTAGTGTGAGTTTTAGAGGTATAAAGGTGTTGAGTAGGGAGGAGTTTGAAGCCAAGTGAAACTTAAAAGGAGTTCATTTAGAGGTATAAGCAAGAAGACAAGAAAAAGGAGAGAATGAAGGTAATTTTAGTCAAGCAAAGAGGATTTTACACTTATCCACTAGTTCATCTTTTAATAAGTTTTTTCTTTGTCTTAATTCCCTTGTTCTTTGATCTTTACTTCAACCTTATAGTTTTAAATTCTTCAAATTCTTATATTAACTAGCAATATAGCGCAACAAGATCTGTCAAGTATCTTTATATCATATACTTATCTTAAATGTATATTAATTTTTCTTCCCTTTAACGGCTTAAGTTCCTCCCTTGATGATTTATTCTGCACATCCAAATCACACTATATTATTTACATTAACATTACTTCTTGCTTATATAAAATCCAATTATTTCTCAAATAACAATTGAAAAGAAGTCCTATATTGAAACGATAATTTGAATTTGACTTATTAATAATTTTGATGACAAATATCTCAACCTCAATAATCAATAAAAATTTACAATATCTATGCTCTTGAGACATCGAGGTCAAACTAAAAGTAATAAATTCCTTTTATTCCTCTATGTTATGTGAACTTATACCCTAAAGAGAAAAGGCAGTTATAATTGTATTTGTATTCACACTTATAGAGTAGAAATTCTTGATTATAATTTTTTCCTGCAATACCTAAATTTTTATAAAACATCTTTAATTTGATGGGAAATAAGATATCCATTCACTTTTTGAATAATTTTTTATTTGAATTTTTTTAGAGCAATTTCAAAATTTTGACAAGTCTAAGAATTGTAAAGAGAGAGTTGTTAATTAAAATGTATAGTTTGATAAAGTCTCTAAAATTGTAGCACAATAAGTAATTTCCATATGAGATGGTGATTGTTATATTATACTATTAAATATTCCAAATTGTAAAATAAACCTCAAAATAAATGGATTTTAAATATAAATAATTTTTTTATACCAAATAAAAGGAAAGGAAAGGAAAATTATCTGTTTAAAAATACAAATTTACTAAAAATAATATTTCTCTATAATAATAAATTAAATTAATATAAATTAAAGAAATAAATATATAAATAAATATAAATAAATATAAATAAAAATAATCATTTTGATATTCCAAATTTTTTAGATCTTGATAATAATTTTCTAAATTTAGCAAGTCAGTTAGATTTTAATTTACAAAATTTAAGTTGTGGTTTTATTTGATAATATCTGAAAAATTATTCTCCTATGAACCTTGATTAACATTTTTTAAATAAAATGTTTTGTTTGGTACCCTTATTTTTGGAAAATTTCTAATTTTGGTCCTTTTCCCTTTATTTTGTAGATAGAAAGGCAAGGAACCAATATAAATAGGGGCAGTTGAGGTTATTCATGGAAATACCTCCCTATAAAGTGACTAATTGGATTCACTCCAAAGAATCATAGGAGTACTCTCCCAAAATAAGTGGAAATCCATACCAAGTGATTGATGGAAGCCTCACTCCAAGCTAAGTATAAAGGGCCTCACTTCAAGGGAGTGGAGTATGGGTCACTTGCAATGAAGGTGTCACTCTGATTAACTAACCATTCAATTGGAGTGAGTGACCGCACACATGGAGTGAGGAATGAATGATCCGAAACTCTTCCAAGTCAAAAGATTGTGACCTTTGATTGGACATCAAGATGTACTTTCTTGATAGAATGAAGTATTGCTACCAACAATTGACAATCATGGGAATCTCATGAGAGATTACAACGGGTGTTCAAAGTGCATGCCTTGGTGGTAAGCTACAAATCAAGAATGGCTTAATAATTGGTTTAATACCAATAGCTAGATATATTATCTAGTGGTAAAATTTGACTTGGTAACATCTAGAAGGATGTTAGGTATGATGGGCTAGGTAGATCGAATAGAGGTGTCATAAAAAGAACATTTCTACAAATAGAGCAGGAGGCAAAAACCACTTGAAAATGTAATACCAATAGCTGGACATATGATTTAGAGGTGAAAGTTGGATTGGTAACATCTGGGAGGATGTTATGGACTAAGTAGACCAGATAGAGGTATCACCAAGAGAGTACTTCTACTAATAGGGGATGAGTTGAAAAGAGCCTGGAACTTAAGAGTTAATTTTGGAGGCCTAAACAGATGAATTAGGCCTCAAAGATGTGCATGTTCTTCCCAACGAAGGAATGGTGGGCCCTCCTTCCCCATAGGTTTGTCTCATTGAGAGCTTACCAATGGTAGCTCATCCATGCAATTTGGAGATTCTTACAAGAATATTCCCTAAAGATTCCCTTTGGTCAAAGATAATTTGACCAACCAGAAAGGATCAGAACAGACATGTCATCCATGCATACAACTTATCTAAGGGTAGAACGTGTTGACATGTCACCAATCCTTGTATCTGATCCAAGGGTGGAGCTTCCTTTAGTAGAGTCCCCCTTTGCTATATAATACAGTCAAGGTGCTCCTTTGGGGCATTGAAGGTTGAGTGTGAAATTGTGTGTTTCTTCTCTTGTGTTTTTTCTTATCCTTGGAAGGTCTCCTATCCTTGAAAGATTACACTTGGGTTAGGGGAAGTAAATATACTAATCATTAGAATCTCTTAAGTGCTTTATTGAACAAGGTGGTGCAAAGGCTACGAGTTGAAGCCATTTCATTTAGAGAAACTCCATCTTCAATAACCATTAGAGAGTTAGAGAATCTAGTGAAGGAGAGTATGATATCATTTTATGGTTTGCATAGCCAATGAAAAGGTAGTTAATACTATTTATCTTCGTAATGTTGGAGTAGATTGGACAACGGATCCCACGGTCGAGCAACTGCCATGTGAGCAATCTATGTACATTTAAGTGATTGGCCATGTGGATTACGATCTTGTCCTTTCTGAGGGGCTTTAATATATATGGGTGGTGGAGACTTGCTAAAAATGTTAGTCTTAGGAGTCTTGAGTGGGAGGAGGACGTTGGAGAATGAGAGTTGTAGTAGCGTGTGAAAGTTAGAGCATTGCAAGAAGAATTTGAACCAAAGATTTACCGTGCTCTTGATCTACCCTCCCAAATTTTTTTCTCATCAAATTTCAGATGTTGCACCATGATCATTTTCAAGCTTGGATGATATTTAATTTTGGGCTTGCATTTATGACACCAATGATTGAAACCTTGGGTCCTATTATCGTCCTTTTCTTTACTTATGAACAAGTTTGTGATTTAACTGTTCATGTGATTTTTTAGAAGGAAAGTGATTTAATTTTGCTGAAGGGCTTCAAGGTGGAGTTGTGGGGTCTATGTATCAAAAGGAGAAATGACTAAGTGACAAAAGTGCAAGAAATTGGGTTCCAACATGTGAAGTTTGGAGTTTTCAATGTTTGAGGAAATTAAGGAAGAGCAATTGCATAGAGAAGACAATTGTTAGAGAGAAGAGTAGAGAAGATATGATCTAGAAATAAGAATCAAAGGATTTGAGCAAACTATGAGTGGGATATGATGAATTGAAGCAAGGGTATCAAGTTCATACCCAACTACAAAAATTGGAGGATTTTGAGAGTTCTATTATAGTTTTTCATGATTTGTCAATTGAGTAAGACGAAAAAGATTTGGGTTGTTTTGGACTCAAGGAATTCCATGTTTGAGTTGATCTTGGATCTGATCTGATTAGTTGAAGTTGGGGTATTGGAAATTAAGGTGTTGGGAAGGAAATTATAATGAGGTTTGGTGTACCTCAAACTTGATCATAATCATAGTTTGGTTATTTTCTCAAGTTTTGATTTGACTCAACCTATGTAACTTTCAAGTATTTTTGGTGGTTAGGTGTTGTACCTTTGCGTAAAGGTTTCAGGATCTTAGATGAAATATAATTGGGTTTGTAGAGCTCAAAAGTTAGTTCAACTTAAGAATTAATCCCTATCTAGGAATTGGAGTTGGATTAAGCCATCAAACTTTATAGAGGTTTAGATAAAAACATAAAAAATTACTAGTATAAAATTTTCTTAGGTAAGAATTTATAAATAGTAAGATTTGATGCACAAAATCTACAAGAAATATTGTTGTAAGCTTAATGAGCAATTCTATGTCCAACTACAATTGAATGTTAAATCTCCAATTTGAAGTCATTAGTGAAAGGATTGAAATTTCTAAAGATTTCCTACTATTTTAATGAATCCTTTTGTCAAACTTTGGCCAGAAATTGGGCAAGAATTTCACGTGTTCTGCCTCTATCCTGCTATAGATTAGAACACCACTACGGACCGATCCAATAGTCCCTCCAACATCCAATGCATCTGATCTATGAAGACTACTGGAGCATTAGTGAGTCCGAAAGGTAGAACTCTCCACTCAAAATGTCCATACCTTGTGCGAAAGTAGTCTTTTGCACATCCTCTCCTTCAATAGGAATTTGCCAATAGCCGCTACGAAGATCCAGCTTGGAAAAGTAGCGTGCTCTACTTAGTTGATCAAGCAGGTCATCGATCCGAGGCAAGGAATATGCATTCTTCACGGTTTGCTTATTGAGTCCACGGTAATCAATACAAAAGCAAAATCCTCCATCCTTCTTTGGAACAAATAGTACCGGTGCTCCCCAAGGAGAGGTACTATGTCGTATGAAATCCTTCTCCAACAACTCTGTAAGTGTTGTTCTCAACTCCTCCAACTCCTTTGGTGAGAGCCAATTGATTGGTCTACTCACTAGAGTACTCCTTGGCAATAACTCAATCTTGAAGGGCATACCTCGATCAGAGGGTAATCCCTTTGGCAGATCATCTAGAAACACATCTGCAAATTCTTGAACTATCCGATCAACCATTGCTTGATGTGGCACTTGGCCCTCCTCAGATTGTTCTTGTGCAATCGGCTTGATCCACACTGCGAATACAGACTTATCTTCCTCCAAAGCTTGCTCTATGGCTGCTTCATTAACGAACTTCCCTTCTAGGAATTCATCTCTCTTCCAAGCTTGCTCCATGGTTGCCTTCTTGGCAAACTTCCCATCTTGGGACTCAACTCCCTTCCAGATTCGCTCTATGGCTACCTTCTCGACAAACTTCCCACCTTGGGATTGACTATTCTTAGATGTCTTACTCAGAGGTGCCAAACAACCTAATCGGAAATTCTTACCTTGGTGTTGTACTTGAATTTGGCATCGGGTCCAATCGAATTGAACCTTATGACGTTCAGGCCAAGGTAGACCCAGAATGATATCATAGTGTAGAGGTGCCACTACAAACCTCATACACTCCAAATACTCCTTCCCAATCTTGAAGGTAACAGGAGCGAGGTGCGGAATGCAGAACCCTTTCTACCATCCGCCATCATCAAACTACTCCCAATCACTAGCTTGATAGGAATACCCAATTCCTTTGCTACTTGCATAGACATACAATTCTCTGAACTTCCAGAATCAACCAAAATTCTACAACCCCGATTAGATATCATACCTTGCAAGTGAAGCAAACTTGCATAGGTTGAGCCTTCAATCCCATTGGAACTAATCAAGCTCCCAGTAGGCGGCTCAAAATCTCCTACTGGGATACTTAATTTCCTTGATCATTCTGTTCCACAAACTCCATCTAGGCAACTTGTCGAGATCACCCATTCCTAAGTGGGCATTCAGCAATGCGATGTCCAACTTGGCAACAATAAAAGCAACCTCCATTTTGTCGTAATCTTTCTCTATCTGCTGTGCCAAGTGGTCTTCATTGGATAGCATCAATCTCCATTGGTACTAGTTCTTCCACCCGTGGTACTAGTAGGCTTTGTGTAGGTCAAGGTCGAGACCAAGTTGTTGCAACCAAAGAATCAAAATGCTCAGCCAATTGCATAGCTTCTTCTATGTTTTGTGGCTCCCACATGGTCACCTCCAATTTGGTTCGTGACTTCAATCCTCGCACAAATCGATCCAGAACTTCACCTTCTTGGATATCTGGAATGCATGATGATGTTCTGAAATTGTGTGATGTAGCTTCTCACTAAGCCAATTTGCCTCAACACCGCCAATTTATCTCGTGAAGCTCGGGTGGCATTTATAGTTTGAAATTGGCCAAGTATTGCATCCTTGAATTCTGCCCATGTCAAAATCGGTGTAACAATTTGTCATTTAGCTCTTTCTACTCGGAATCGCCACCAAAGTTTTGCCACACCATCCAATTGGCTAGAAGCCAAGAGAATTTGTTTCTGCTCGTCTTGAAGATTGGTGGCTTCAAAGTAACATTCACAGTCAAACACAAAATTCTCCACTGTTCTTGGAAGATTCTTGCCTTCAAACACCTTGGGTTTTGGAAATCAAATGCGATCTTCTCTATCTCGAACTGGCGCTCTGTCTATCTGTTCTCGTCATTGCTGGTCTTGTTCATCCAACAATCGAGTAAGATGCTCAATTTGTTGTTGCATTGTAAGGATAACATCCGGTATTGCCGCCATCGCTACTACTTTATTCCACTAATCTCAATTTATCTAATTGATTAACACATAGATACAACACGTCCACCCGTTCCCCATAAGTTACAACTGGAAGTATCAAGGGTTCCTCTGACACGGTGATCATATGTAGAAAATCCTGCCCAAAGCGCGAGGTGATGAATTGTGTGAAATGATGCTTTGATAATATCTAGACATGAAAGTCCCAATGGTTTGGCAGAAGTGGATTTGGTGGTCCATAAATTCCATCCATCCCATTCTTGCTCTGATACCAATGTAAAAGACCAAAACCAAGGAGAGAAATAGGAGAATGGAAACTCACATTGAGACACTTGAATGAGGGAAAACTCCAAATGCCTAGCATGAGCTTTGGCTTTGGTATTTATAGGTAACATACAAGACCCTTGAAGCTTCTCAAGAAGCTTCCTTGAGCCGCTTTCTTGGAGTGCAAGTCAAGTTAACCAGGAAGCTTCTCAAGAAGCTTTCTTTTAGAAGCCGCCTACTTGGCGTGCAAGCTAAGCTAGTTAGAAGCTTCTAGAAGCTTCCTTCTAGAAGCTACCTGCTTAGGATGCAAGTTAACTAGTTGGAAAGCTTCTCAAGAAGCTTCTTAGATGCTTCTAGAATATTCTAGGCTATTTTGTCTTATTATCTATTTCATAAGCCCGACTAACTTCGTCGCTAAACTCCATATTGTTACACCGAATAACAATGGAACGACAAATCTTTGTAAGGAAGTTAGGATCTATTCTTTAGAGTGGAAATTGTCTTTGGAGTGATAGGTCACTTGGAGGGATGTTACTTGGAGGGAGATCATGCATGATTCTTTGGAGGATCTTCTAAAGAGAAATAGATGCCTTACTTTGACTATCATCCTACTTTCAAGACTTAGGATAGTATTGTGTAATACCAATAGTTAGACATATCATCTAGAGGTGAAAATTAGCTTGGTAATATATGGAAGGATATTATGTATGATATGCTAGGTAGATCAGATAGAGGTTTCATCAAACAAGTACTTCTACTAATAGGGAAAAAGTAAAACATAGCCCAAAAACTTTAGAGCCAATTTTGGAAGCCTAAAAAGATGAATTAGGCCTCAAAATGGAATTATGCTCCCAATGAAGAAATAAATTTTCCCTCCCTCCATTGTTTGTTTCATCAAGAGCTTTCCATGGCACCTCACTCATTCAATTCTGAGCTTCTTATAGGAATATTCTGTAAAGATTCCATCTAGTCCAACTAGATAGAACAAGGACCAACATATCACCTATCCAAGCAACTAATCTAAGGGTTGAGCTTGATGACATATCACCAATCTATATATCTGATCCAAAGGTGTAGTTTCCTTTGAGAGTATACTCTTTGCTATATAATAAAGTCTAGGTGCTCCTTTGGAGCATTGTATTGAGTGTGAAGCTTTGTGTTTCTCTTAAGGTGTCTTATCCTCAAAAGATTACAATAGTATCAAAGCAAGTGTTTTCATCCAAGAGAGTGGATCCTTCCTCTTGGACTAACATGGGCTATTGAGACTAAGTAATTTTCAAGAGAGAAACTATAGTGCAATCTATAGATTAGGAGTGTGTTAAAGAGGATGGGATGGAGGCTCCAAGAGAACAATATCCAACACCCTGTTTTTTATTCTTGAATCTATTTCACATCAAGATTATACACTTCCAGTGTGAGCAAGTGAGAGTATATTTCATTTTCCATTTTGGTATAGAGTTCATGGATATAGTGATGAATTCACCAAACCCGGTGATCATACATGTGGTGAGCTATGATAGAGAGTGGAATTTGATGATCTTAATTCTATTATGATGGATATGAATATACCAGATCTACTCCTTTTCAATGCTTAAGTAGAAATCCGTTATGTGGTTAGACCAAAAGTAATGTTTAGGGATTTTGTAATACACAATTTTGGTGAGGAATGTTATCAATGAGTGATAGCCTTTGAAGTCCCAATCTCCGTGCCCCCACTTGAGTGATCATATTGATTCTATATTGAAGTAGGAGTAGTGATTGAGCAGTTGGTATATGTAGTAGTCATGGATCCACAATTGTAGAAGTTGATGCAAGGAATGTAGTGTATGTTAAACGAGTTTTGGGAGATCAAGATGACCATGGAGGCATTGCAAGACCAAGTATCTACCTTCAAGAATGATCAAGCAATGCATGAAGGCTAGTTATCCCAAAACCCAATACCTACGGCTAAAGTACATGGAGAGTCACTCATGCCAATGATACCGACCCCGGTCAACAATGAGGTCACATTATTACTACAAATGAAGAAGACATGCAATATTGAGCCTTACAAGGGACAATGTTCCATGGGAGCCATTGGTTGTGCTCAGAGAATAGCAAGGTCACCTGGAAGAGGTGAAGGAGTAGTCTCAACTCAATATTATCTGACTGAAACACAACACTTTGGTGGACCAATTGCTATGGAATTGTGCAACATTCAATTCCAAGAACAAGGAGCACGACCTATAACACCCATTTGTGCATGTGTGTGGTATTGTGATATTTAGCTTGGTATTACAAGTACTTGAGAGATATTATTTATATAGAGATAAAGGATGGTTCTACATTAGTCATGATTAGCTAAAGTTAGTCATAGTTAAGATAGAAGGGACCTTACTTTAGAGGAAGTGGAAAAGATGAGCACCACTATTTTGGATTCTAGTGTGTTGACTTGGTATTATTCCTAGGTATTTGGATTTGAAGAAAGGGTTGAGAACTGTTCGGCCCACAAGCCTTTTTGTTTTGGATTCTTCTTTAGTTCAAGGATAGCCCATGTGAAGGAATCCTTGACTTAGTGGTTGGGTCAAGATAAGATCACATGCTTAGTGGAATATGCCCATGTGGATGGATATTATGTTTTATTTTTTGACTTTACTTGACTTTTAGCCTAGTGACTTGAGTTACTATGGTCAATAGTAACTTTACTGCATGACTATTTCACAAGTATATAAACAAAGGGGTGAGGAGATACTCATCATCCTTTCATTTGCAACAATCTCTCTCTCATTGAGATCTCTAGTGAGCAATGTCTTGAGTCTTGGAGTGTTAGCCTTGGAGGAGTATGATGGAGTTGGGGTTCCTTGCCTTCTTAGTCCATGGTGCGCTACCATAATAGCCATCAGAGGTTCATCATGAGGTAGAGACAAGCCGGCTCACACACCGCTCCAAGGAGAACGTGGATGGGTCAAAGAAAGAAGAGATGGAGTCCCATGAGGGTAAGAGACTCAAGCAAAACAATACAATTGTTACAATTGTGGCTGAGTTGGGCACTAGCCATCAATTGTCATACTTTTTTTCCTCAAGGCCCTTGATCTCTAGACATGTAAAATTTGAACAATTTGGAGAGATGAACTAAAGAAGAGGATACAGAAATCACATCAAAAAACAAAGACTACTAGTAAATGTACCTCATGGGCTTATTGGCTCAATGGAGAAGTAAAAGAGTGGGGAAAGGAAGAGGACACATATGCAACAATTGAGGAAGATAAACTCACAATTGATTTTTGTAAATGGACCCCTAGAAGGCAATCAGTTGAGAGTATTGATAGACCTTGGAGCAATAGAGAATTTCTTGTCTTGTTCTATTGCAACAAGGTTAGGGTTAGATCTAGAGAAGGATGAGAATGAAGAAGCAAAATGGCAGACAAAGAGGATTGAGTCATTACTTAGAAAGGTAGCACTCTTTGTAAGAGTATCAAGAAGGAATTGAGTGGCAAGTGAAACAATTAGCTTGTTATGATGCAATCTTAGGTGTGTTGTGGATGGAGCACTACAATTCCATGGTTGATTGGAAGAAGAAAGTAGCGAGAACTAGCCAATGGAAGATCATTGGGCTTAAAGAGAGCACACAAGCAAGAATTACCTCTCTATATAATAAGGACAATAGCTATTTGTAAGGCAGATAGATGTTTCATGGGCCTAACAAGAGAAGTCTAGAGTGCACAACTTGATGGACAAGTTCTTGAGAAATTGAAAGATGTGGTCAATGAGTTTCAAGATGTCTTTTCTGATGAGCTACCTTCAGGATTACCACCAAAAAGGAGAGTAGATCATAAAGTTGAGATAATTCATGGGAAGACACCTCCTCATAAGATGCCATATTGTTTATTACCTCATGAGTTGGAGGAGTGTAAAGCTCAAATCAATGATATGCTACAAAAAGGATTTATCCAACCTAGCATATCACCATATGGGGCTCCTATCTTGTTTGTGAGGAAAAAGGATGATACAATGCACATGTGCATTGACTATTAGGGCCTAAATCAACAAATGGTGAAGAATAAATACCCTTTACCTTACATGGATGACTTGTTTGATCAACTTAATGAGGCAAAACACTTCACCAAAATTAACATATGAGTAGTTACAACCAAATCCAGAATGCGGAGGAAGACACCCACAAAATTGTTTCTCAAAAAAGGTTTGGTCACTTTGAGTACCAAGTGATGCCATTTGGCCTCACTAATGCACCGGCCACTTTCATGAGTTTGATGAATGATATATCTTGTCCATACTTGGATAAACTTATTATCATCTGACATCTTTGTCTACAATAGGACAAAGATGGAACACAAGCAATAGTTGCAAGAAGTCCTCCAGATTTTATGACAAAATCAATTGTACGCCAAAATCTCAAAGTGTGAGTTTGGAAAGTCTATAGTAGACTACTTGGGTTATAGAATAAGTGTAGAAGGTATCCAAGTGTTAACAAATAAAATAGAAGTCATTCAAAAATGAAGCACTCTAGAAGTTTAGACCCAACTCAAGAGTTTCTTGGGATTGATGTGGTTTTGTCATCAATTTTTCAAGACTTCTCCAAGGTTGCATAGCCTCTAACATCACTACTTGGCAAAGGAAAGAGGTGGATATGGAGAACCACACAAGAATTGGCCTTTCAAGAATTAAAACATGCATTACTACATGCACCAATCTTGAAATAGTATGACCCAAAATATCCAATTAAATTGGTTATGAATGCATCAAGCGTAGCAATAAGAGCAGTCCTAAAACAAGAGTGGCATGACAGATTATACCTAATTACATATTTCTCTTGAAAGCTATTACCAATGTCTTCATGAAAATAATCTATATGTTACATTAGTATTATTTAGTGTCGTAGGTAAACTAGTAGAAAATTATTTAGATTTAGTTAAAATGCTAGTTGTATGCCATAGCTTTTGGATTTCAACAATGAACTTTAGTTATTTGCGGAAGTTAGAATTTTTTACATAAAATAGTGTCAGCTGTAATAACTTTTTTTACCAATAATAAGTAGTAATTTCTAGGTAGTAACTTCAATAGTTGCAAAAATATCAGGTTGCTATTTGTTGTGGGTAGCCACAAGTAACAAAGGCAGGATAGAGGAAACAAAGGGCACGGAGAAAGGAAATGAAACAAAGACAATAAGAAGGGAAAAATAGAGCAAAGAGGAAACAAAACAAAGGTAGTAGAAAGGAAATGAAGGCAAGAAGAGAGGAAACTAAACACAAGCAAGGAGAAAGGAAAGGAAATGAATACAATAGGAAGGGAAAATCAAATCATAGAAGAAAGGGAAATTAAAGCAAAGAGGAAAGGAAACAAAACAAAGGCAGGGAGAAAGGAAAGAAAATGAAGACAATAGGAAGGAAAAAAAGAAGGAATAGGACAACAGAGCAGAGAGGAACGGTGTAACAATATGGAGTTTAGCAACAAAGTTAGTTAGGGCCAATGAAGTAGCAAATAGGCCTAATTAGCCTAGAATATTCCAAAAGTATCTAGGAAGCTTCTTGGGAAGCTTCCTAGTTGGCTTAACTTGCACTCCAAGTAAGTAACTTCTAGAAGGAAGCCTCCAAAAGCTTCCAACTAACTTAGCTTGCAAGCCAAGTAAGCGACTTCTAGAGGGAAATTTCATGAGAAGCTTCTCGGTTAACTTGGCTTGCACTCCAAGAAAGTGGCTCAAGGAAGCTTCTCAAGAGCCTTGTATACTCTTCATAAATACCAGAACCAAAGCTCATGCTAGGCATTTGGAGTTTCATACATTTGAGTGTCCCAATGCGATCTTCCATTCTCCTATTTCTCTCCTCGGTCTTGGATCCTTTACATTGATATTAGAGTAGGAATGGGATGGATGGAATTTATGGACCATGAAATCCATTTCTACCAAACCATTGGGATTTTAATGTCCGGGTATTACCTTAAGTATCACTTCACATGGTTCATTACCTCATTTTTTGGGCATAATTTTCTAAATGTAATCACCTCGTCCGAGGAACCCTTGGTACTTCAAGTTGTAACATTTGGAGAACAGTGGACATGTTGCATCTATGTGTTATTAAATTAGATTATTTGGTGGTAGGGTGAAAGACTAGCAACCATGGTGGCAATGCTTGAGATTATCATTGCTATGCAGCAACAAATCAAGCACCTTATTTGATTATTGGATAAAGGAGACCAGCAATGATAGGAGCACGTTGAGAGAGCACCATTTTGAGAAAGAGAAGACTAAATCCAATTTTGAAAACCCAAGGTATTTGATGGCAAAAACTCCCAAGTGTAGTGGAGAACTTTGTATTTGATTATGAATGTTATTTGAGGCTACAAATCTTCAAGATGAATGGCAAAAAATTCTCTTAGCTTCAAGCCAATCAGACGGAGCAGCAAAGCTATGGTGGCAATTCCAAGTGGAGCAAGCTGAAAGGTAGTTTGTTGCACCAATCCTAACATGGGAAGAATTCAAGGGTGCAAGAATTAGGTGATTTCAAGCAATAAATGTTACACAAGCTACACAAGATAAATGGGTAGAGTTGAAGCAAGTTGGTTCAATAAGAAGCTACATCAGGTAATTCTAAAACACCATTATGCAAATTTTAGATATAATGGATGGTGAAGCTCTGGGTCAATTTGTGAGGATCTTGAAGTCACAAACCATATTAGAAGTGACTATGCAAGAGCAAAAATTACTTAGAAGAAGCTATGCAGCGAGTAGAGCACTTTGATTCCTTGGTTGCGGCAACTTGGTCTTGACCTGGATCTTCACAAAACCAACTAGCACATTACACACGTGTGGAGGAGCCAGCACTGATGGAGATTGATGCCATCCAACGGAGACCACTTGGTATAGCGGATCGGGAAAGATTTTGGCAAAATGGCAATTGCTTTTATTGTTGCCAGATTGGACATTGCATTACTAAATGTCCACAAGAATGGGTGATCTCCACAAATTGCCCAAATGGAGGTTGTGGAGCGAAATGATCAGGAAAACAAGGAATTGAGATTTTGAGCTACCTATTGAGAATTTGATAAGTTCCAATGGGATTTATCGCTTGATCTATGAAATTTTGCTTCACTTGCAAGGTATGATATCTGATCATGGTTATAGGATTTTGGTTGATTTTGGAAGTTCAAAGAATTGTATATTTATGCAATTAGCAAAGGAATTAGGTATACCTATCAAGCTAATAATTAGAATTAGATTGATGATGACGGATGGTAGAAAGGGTTTTGCATTTGTACCTTGCATTTGGTTACCTTCAAGATTGGGAAGGAGTATTAGAGTGCATGAGGTTTCTAGTGGCACCTCTACACTATGATGTCATTTTGGGTTTACCTTGGCTTGAACATCATGAGGTTCAATTTGATTGGAATCAATGACAAATTCAAGTACAACACCAAGGTAGGAATTTTTGATTAGGTTGTTTGGCACTTTTGAGTGAGACACCTAAGAATAGTCAGTCCTAAGATGAGAAGTTTGTCAAGAAAGTAGCCGTAGAGCAGGCTTTGAAGGAAGATAAGTCCTTACATGGGAAGTTTGTCAATGAAATAGCTATGGAGTAAGCTTTGGAGGAAGATAAGTCTATTTTTGTAATATGGATGAAGTTGATTGCACAAGGAGAAGCTGAGGAGGGTCAAGAATCTCATCAAGCACTAGTTGATCAAATAGTTCAAGAGTTTGCGGATATGTTTCTGAATGATCTACCAAAGGGATTACCCTTTGATCATGGTATGCACTTCAAGATTGAGTTATTGCTAGGGAGTACTCCAATCAGTAGACCAATATATCAGCTCTTACCAAAGGAGTTGGAGGAGTTGCAAACAACACTTACGGAGTTATTATAGAAGGATTTCATATGACATAGTACATCTCCTTGGGTAGCACCGATATTATTTGTTCCAAAGAAGGATAAACAACTTCATTTATGTATCAATTATCGTGGGATCAATAAAAAATGGTGAAGAATGCATACTCCTTTCCTCAAATTGATGACTTGCTTGATCAATTGAGTGGAGCATGATACTTCTCCAAGTTGGATCTTTGCAATAGCTATTGGCAGATCCTCATAATAAGAAGAAAGACGACCGCATAGGAAAAATGAAGGATGTGAAGACCCCATCAAGCCGTACAAGGGAGAGAAAAAAAATGTAACATGAGGCTAAGCCCCAATAGAGTCTATATGAGAAATCTGCCCTACCACACCTAAGATATCCGAGCTATGCAAGTCGTACGGTCATAAGGAGGATGTGCAAAAGATTACCTTTTGCACAAGGTATGGGCATTTTGAATGCATGATTCTACCTTTTGGGCTCACTAATGCTTCAATAGTCTTCATGGATTAGATGCATTGGATGTTGGTTGGATTATTAGATATGTATACGCTGGTGTTCTTGGATGATATCTTAATCAATAGCAAGATAGAGGAAAACACATGAATCACATGTAGGAAGTCCTAAGATGACTACAACAATAGAAGTCAAAGTGTGACTTTTGGCAAGATGAAGTTACCTTCTTGGGTCACAAGATCTCATTGGAGGAGATCAAGATGGAAGAAGAGAAAATCAAGGCCATTACTGATTGGCCTACTCCAAAGGATGCCATACGTATGGGCATTCAATGGATTGGTCATTTTTTACCAACTATTCATCCATTATTATGCGCACTAACCTCTTGGGGAAGAACTTGAACTTTCAATGGATCACCAAGCATGAAGAAGCATTCCAAAAGCTGAAACATATGGTGTCTTCAAGACCAATTCTTCAACCATATGATCTTGAACTACCTTGTATGGTTGACTTTGATGCTTTTAGCTTTGCAATTAGAGTTGTGTTGTGACAAGAATTCCTAGGTGGATTACATCCCATACCTTTGTGTCTTGCCAATTAAACACCATAGGAAGAAATTACTATGTATGAGATCAAGAACAACTAGCAATGGTATATGTCACCAAGGTATGGAGTCATTATCTCTTGGGGAAACAAGTGATCATGCAAACTAATCACAAACCCTTGTTGCAAACATTACATTTGGAACACATGAATAGTCAACATCATCAATAAGAGAAGCAACTCCAATTTTTCAACATCAAACTTGAGTACAAACTAGGTCGGTTCTATGTCATCCTTGATGCTCTATCACGACGACCTGATTTGAAGTCTCTTCCTCTGATTAGGTAGCCATTATAATGGTTGCAATAGACACCAAGGTCCAAAATGAGTTTAGGTCAACTCTACAACAAGATCCCTTCTTTCAGATGGTATATGGTTTTCTTGCAATATGCAACAAGGAGTACAACATCTTCTTCTTCAAGGAAGGCCTTTTATTCTATGAGATTGAGAGATATATTCCAACCAAGGGTGATCTCCAACTTGTGTGCCTCCAAGAAGCCCATGACTTACCAATTGCTGGTCACATGGGTGTTGATAAGACCTTGGGTACACTCCAATGCCAATGGTGGTGGCCCAACACTACACAAGATGTTCAAGAGTTTGTTAGATTGTGTGAGAGCTGCTAATGCAACAAGGCCAACAACCAAAAATGAGTGGAATTCTTCAACCACTCCCTATTTCATTTGCTTGATGCGAACACGGCCTTGCCCAAGATGAAGCAAGGTCACACAACAATCATGGTGTTTGTGGATAAGCTTAGTAAGCAAATCCATTTAGTACCAAAGTTTGATACCATGGATGCTCCAACATTGGCATAGATCTACTTCAACATTATCTTCAAGTATCATGGGATGCCTCATGTACTCATCTCTAACTGTGATCCTCAATTCATTGGAAAATTTTGGCAAACACTCTTCTAGATACTCAACACCAAGCTTGCTTTGTCCACGGCCTTTCATCCTCAAACTAATGGAAAAATTGAATGTGAAAATTGCACCTTGGAGGATATGCTTTATGCCTTTGTCAATATCCATTGTACCAATTGGGATGAATGTCTTGTGGTTGTGGAGTTTGAATACGATAATTCCAAGCAAGCAAAGCATCAGATTTTATCCTTTCTTCCTCAATTTTGGCCAAGATCCACTTGTTCTTTGTTCCTTTTTTGCTCATCCTCCATCTCATGTCCCTCATACTTCCACTTTCTTGACCACCATATCCAAATCCCTCCAACAGCCAAATCTCATCTCCTTGGGGCTCAGAATCAACAAAAAACAATATGTGGACCACCATTGTCGTGATCTCACCTTCAAGTCAATGATAACGCTATGCTTTCCTCTAGTAACCTACCCTTCCCACTTGGTACCTAAGTTTTTAAACTCACCTTGAATTGGATAGGACCCTTTGATTTCACCCAAATTATATCTCTTGTTGCTTATTGACTTGCATTGTCGTGCATCCACCTTACCTTTCATGTCTCCAAATTGAAACCTTTTCTTCCTAACCCAACTTCTTTTTCCTCTTGTATCCAACCTCCTCCTCATTTCATCCCTATTAATGATCATGAGGAATACAAAGTTGATCATATCTTTGCGCATCACCACATTCAACAAGGCCACCAACAACATATGGAGTACAAGGTCCTTTGGAAAGGGTATCCCTTTCATGATGCCACATGAGAACGTCTTTCTCATCTCCAAATGAACAAACGGCCATCCAAGAGTTTGAAGCTTCAATGGAAACAAGGACATCACTAACTAGTGGCGGAGGAATATGTAATAATATGGAGTTTAGCAACAAAGTTAGTTAGGGCTAATAAAGTAGCAAATAAGCCAAATTAGCCTAGAATATTCCAAAAGTATTTAGGAAGCTTCTTGGGAAGCTTCCTGGCTGGCTTAACTTGCACCCCAAGTAAGTAACTTCTAGAATCTTCCAACTAGCTTAGCTTGCAAGCCAAGTAGGAGACTTCTAGAAAAAAGTTTCTTGAGAAGCTTCTCGGTTAACTTGGCTTGCACTCCAAGAAAGTGGCTCAAGAACATTTCTTGAGAAGCTTCTCAAGAGCCTTGTATACTCCCTACAAATACCAAAACCAAAGCTCATGGACAAACAAAGCGGGCTGATTGCACTATTGAAGATATGCTATGGGGCTTCACCCTAGAGGAGCAAGAATGGTGGGACTGTAACACCCATTGTGCATGTGTGTGGTATTATGATATTTAGCTTGGTATAAAAATACTTAAAAGATATTATTTAGAGATAAAGGATGGTTCTACATTAGTCATGATTAGCTAAATGTAGTCATAACTAAGATAGAGAAGACCTTACTTTAGAGGAAGTGGAAAAGATGAGTACCACTATTTCAATTTCTAGTGTGTTGACTTGGTATTATTCCTAGGTGTTTGGCTTTGAGAAAAGAGTTGAGAACTCTTGGGCCCGCAAGCCTTTTTGGTTTGGATTCTTCTATAGTTCAAGGATAGCCCATGTGAAGGAGTCCTTGACTTAGTGGTTAGATCAAGATAAGACCACATGCTTAGGAGAATATCCCCATGAGTATGGATATTCTTTTAGCTTTTTGAATTTATTTGACTTTTAGCCTAATAACTTGAGTTACTCCAGTAATTAGTAACTTTGGTGCATATTTATTTCAAAAGTATATAAACAAGGAGTGAGGAAGTACTGATCATCCTTTCATTTGCAACTATCTTTCTCTCATTGAGATCTCTAGTGAGCAATGTCTTGAGTCTTGGAGTGTTAGCCTTGGCGGAGTATGATGGAGTTGGGGTTCTTTGCCTTCTTAGTCCATGGTGCGATACCATAATAAGAGGTTCATCTTGAATGAGAGTTAGGCCGGCTCACAAGACACCTTACTACCACTAGTGGAATTTGGTAAACAAAAATGGAAAGAATACTCCCAATTGGAAGAAAAGGCTTGCCTTCTTCTTCCCCATTATTTATCTCATCTAGAGCTTTCCAATTATACCTCACCCATGTGATTCTGAGCTTCCTATAAGAAGATTCTCTAAAGATTCCCTTTGGTTAAACCTATTCGACCAATTAGATAAGACAAGGACCAACATGTCACCCATTCAAGCAACTAATCTAAAGGCGGAGCTCTCTGACATGTCACCAATCCATGTATCTGATCCAAGGGTGGAGTTTCCTTTGAGAGGATCTTCTTTGTTGTATAATAAAGTCAAGGTGCTCCTCTAGAGCATCAAATTATTGAGTGTGAAGCTTTGTGTTTCTTCTTCTTCTTCTTCTATGAAAACCAATTGTAATTCAGAATAATATTTCCTAATTGCAAGACCACTTGAAACAAAAAGCAACTTAAAAGACAAAAAAGAAAGATACAAGATATAATAACAATAACTAGCAATAAAAATGTCCTACATAAACATGAAAATAAAGTGATATTGAAGTTAAATATCAAGTAAAAGAATAAAAGGAATTAGGAGAAAATATTGATATCTTTTTTGTGCAATGGTGGTGAACTTGTAAGGTGAATCTTTCAAAGATGTCCATTATTAATTATGACTACAAAATATTTCATAATTGATATGGATTATGTGTATTATTGTATGAATATGGGAGTATTTTTCATCTTCTATAAAAGTAGAAAGATATTTCTCTGATATACCTAAAGAGGATTATTATTCTTCTTGCAAAAGTAGAGGAAATATTTAGATATCAAATGCCTTATGGAGCTATAGCTCTTATGGGAGAGATAGATTGAAAGATGCATCTCTAGTTGAGGAGAGAGAGGATAGAGACTATTATATAGATTTGAAATGCATTTGGCTATACCTTAATAAAGATACTTTTTAGAGTTTTATTACACACCAACTATTCATTAAGGCTACAATTTAATGCATCACCAAGAAATTGTTGGTGTGTAATAAAACTTTTTATTTTTAATTAAGTCTAGCCAAATGCATTTCAAATCTATATAAAATTCTTTATCTTCTCTCTCCTCACCTAGAGAACATCATTGCCATCCAAAAATTTGTAATGAATGGTTGGTGTGTAATAAAACTTAATAAAACCAATCTTAACAATTTCCAAGCATTCTTGTTCCATCATGGAGTAGTTTTATTCTAGGGCATTGAGTTCTTAGGACACATTGTAGATGGGTTCTTAGTCTTGGTTATTATAATCCAATAAAAAAAGGACTACACCAATGACAATACTAGAAGTATCAATAAATAAATACAAATTCAATATAAATATAAAATTTCTTAGAACAATCTAGGGCCAAAAGGCTTGGTGGTAAGCCTTGTTCTATATATAATCAATATCCTTATGGATGAGCTTGGATAATGGTTAACTTATAGTGGTGTGGATTTCTACAAACTAGCAATGGTAATAGTGTAATCAATGAAACGGCAGACATTCAAAAGGTTTTATGATATACAAATTTTTGGATGGATTTTTGGATTTTCACTACGTGAAGCATGATCTCATTAGAAAAAACAATGTGTCCAAGGAATGGTTTGCAAGCAATAGCAAAGAGATATTTGTTAGCATTAAATAATATGCAAGCAATCTGTAGACTTTGAGGACTTCCTAAAGTGTAGACAAGTGTTCTTACAATGTGCTATTGAGGTAGAGCTCCAATAGGTGCTTGAGGTCCAAAAATGTGCATCATGTAAGGCTAGAATATAGAAGGATCATTCATGAGCCCCAAATTTATGACTTTAAAGGTGAATGTACCTAATTTTGTGATAAATGTTATTTTATGCTAATCTTATAGGGTGATTGCAATCTAGTTATATATGGGGTTTTTGTCCAAGAAAGAATAGCACAATTTATTGACCATTGGATTGAGTGAGGATGGTATTGATGAAAGGTGTAGGAAAGGAATCCAAAATAGATGCTTAATTAAGATGCCAATAATGGAGGTATATATAGACTGTGTGATTTTTCATTGTTTGATAAAGACTGAGAATGCTCATTTAGATTCTTGGTGTTATGCTTTGCCTTTCTCTAGAACACACTAGATGTCTAGTTGTGGAGTCTATAAGTAGGAGGTTGTATCTAACCTATCATGGATGGTTGTCCTCCTTGTAATCCTAAAAAAAAAAAACTTCTATATCAATCCCAAAGGTTCCTTTTTAATATGGTAGGAAAATTGTAACCTAACCTACTTTCACAATACATAATCCTAGTTTTCTAGTCATCATTGCAAACATCACCAAGGAGAAATACAAAATACACCTCATAGAACAAAACCTAAGTGCAATGCACACACGTCAATCCAAGCTAATTGGGTATAAAATCAAGCAAACAAAGCATGGAGAGGATCCAAACACCAATAGCGTACCAACAACTCTCCATGATTTTGTACACAATTCTTTTACAACATCCTTGCTTTGTCCTAGAACTTATTCCAACATATAGTCCAACAGCTACTTTCAACATGTACTCCAAATATAGAAATTATGCAACTTTTGTTGAGGAAATAATTCCACATTTTATATTAAAAATAACTTCTACTTTATTGCTTTGATTCAAATTTTACAGACCTTAATGAAAAGATTACAAGATATAATTTCAAACAATATATAGCAAGTCCCAATCTGACCTCTTTAGCTCTTGTTACACTCTCATGATTAGTTTGATTTCTATGGTTCAAGTCCTAATGCAAAACACTAATCTAGGTATCACTCCTATTTTGTGCACAATTTTTGCTAGATTTTTGGCCTAATGATTTATGTTAGCACTAGGAACACTCTGAAAACTATTATTATTTTGATTATGGTTCAAATGGGAAATTTACATAAAATTGTAATTAGATATAGAATAACTCACCTAAACTTATGATAATATTTTCATTATAGTTTGTTGCATCAAATCTCATTGTTTTTAAACCTAGAACTAGCTATAATCACTAAGTTATTTGTCATACCCTTGTTTAATTCTATATGAAGTTTAGCATATGAATCCAAAACTAGATATGGATCAATTCCCAAGCCATGTTAACTTTTGAGATCTATAGATCCAACACTTTGAATATTTTACTTGGGTTATTCAAATTAAATTTAATATAGAGAATGCAAGATTAGCCATCAAAAATATTGGAATTCCCATAGGTTGGCTCTAACCAAAACTTGAGACATGATAAAATACTCCAACATCTTGCTTTCAAGTACTTCAACTTTAATTGATCATAACAAGTTGAAAAAGTCAACCCAAATGCAACTTTTCTTGTGCAAAACATAACTAGCAATATTTTTACTCTACAATTTCTTTAATAGATCATAAAAAGCTATTATAAAATTATTAAAATACTCCAAAGGGTTTGCTTGGGTACAAATTAGACCCTTTACATCAATTGATTATATCTCAAATATCAAGAACTTAAATTCTTCAAATTGCAGCATGTATGCTCCTCTATCCAATGGTGGTTTGTTTGTTTTTTTTAATCCAAAAGGCCTTCTAAATTGTCCTTTAACTTGTAAAACCTTAGTCTTGACTAGGTGTGCACCAATTCCTTTGTTCTTGGTTACTTTGCAATTCCTCCGTTTACACATGGACCTCCAAACTGTTGGGGAAAAAATCTACAACTAGGAATTTAAGAGACCAACAAGAATCCAAATCTGGCTCATTCATCAATTTTTTCAAGAAAAACATGCATAGAAATTATGTCAAATTTCATATGGTTTGGCCAACTTTTGCCTACATCCACAACTGCACATGATTTCCTTTTTTACTCTTGAACTATCAGTCAATCATTGTAAAACAAGATCTATCTTAGCCTTATTGACTACCAACACTTACATTATTTATACACTTGCACTTAGAGACCCTTATCTAGTTTTAGAAACATGTAGTGTAGATCAATCTTGTATCTAAATCCTAAATTGTTTAAGTATCAATTGATACACATCACCTTACTCAATTCCACAAGTGGGGCCCATGCAAGTAGGCATCTCATAGGTCCAAAAGCCTTCCCATAGGTCCTAGAGCCATGCTCATAGTCCTACTAACTGTAGCACCCGCAACATGCTAGCAACTCATGCAATAAAATCTTGTAGCTCCCAATAAGACATATTTGTCTTAAACTTCAAGTGAGTGTAACTTCTTTTCTAAAGAATTTTTTTAGAATCTTGGAATGTATGGAAAGCTCTTGAGAAGACACTTCCAATGAGATAAGATGAGCCTCATTTTCATTTGTATTCAAAAAAATATAGGTCTTGATGTGAATTATCTTTCTATTCACTCCCATAAATGGAATCTTGTAGTGTAAAGATCTGTCTTGTATTGACACTTTAATATTCTCATGATAATTATCATATAAAGCATTCTTATAATAATCAGACTCCACACTTAACAAAAATTACACTCCCAAAACCTTCATTAAGATTATTTGTGCATCTCCTTCTATAAAAAAAAATGTTTAAATCCCAAATTTGCACATAAGTAAGCAAGAAGATAACAGTATAAGGATTCTCCATTATAAATGCTATGAATGCAAGACCAAAATGAGCTGCCATTTAGGCCCAAAAGTGGTCATGGTGTATAATCTGAAGCTTGATGAGAGAAGGGTTTAGATCAAGAGCATGGAAAATCTTTTAGTTGTCTCACCTTGAGGCACTCTAGCTCTCACATTTTTTACCACTCTTGGATGCCCTAACTTTGAACTCTACTCTTATTAAAAAAATCACAAGACTAAAACAAATTGCTAGCACTCTACCAATCCTTCACTACCTATATACATCAAAGCCCTAGAAGAGGACAAGATTGTTATCTATTTAGTCAATCACTTGAATGTATATATATTGCTTATAGTGTAATCAATCAATCATTGGATCCTTTGTATAATCTACTACAACATTACAAAGATAAATAAAGTAAAATAATTTCACTTGCTAAGAAAACCACAAAACAACAAAAAATGAGGTAAATTAAGACTATAAAGTTCTTATTTCAACAAGTGAGTGTACTTGGAGGTTCATGTGGTAAGAAAAAGGCCAAAACTAGAATAGTGTGTTCCTAAAGTTGGGTTGTATGCTTATATTTCTTAGGTGATTGGTGTAAATGTTAGTAAACATATCTTGGAATTTACTATATGAACATAGTATTGGGATCATTCAATTTCATGAATAGTGTTAAAGATTTGCATAAATTTAGGCTCTCCTCCTATGACTTAAAATATCTAGTAAAACAAAGTTGTCAATGAACAACAAGTGTAGCAAATTTAGAGAGTCGGGACATTAATATTGATAAATGTTGGAAAAATTCATAAAGAATGCTTGGATAGGCAGCTAGATGGTAGAGTAGGCAAGAGGATTGGATGATTAGGAGAGGGAGGTGGCAAGTCCAAGGGTGGAGTAGAAGGAATCCTAGAGGCCAAATGAGAATGGGTATGTGAGGATGTGTTTGGATGGGAAAAGCTAAGTCTGGTGAGACTATTAGGAGTGAGTTAGGAGAAGGAGTGGAGAAAATGATCGAGGAGGATTTATATAAAGGAAATTGGTGGTTGGGCTAGACATAGTTGTAGCCAAAGTAGTATGGTTTAGAGTAGTTGAATTGATAAAGACACAAGAGCAATTGACATGAAGGCTTCAAGCTTGCAATTATAGTCATTGTGGGAGAGATGAGAATTGGAAAGGAGATGTGTAAGAAGGTTGCAAAGGTTTTTGGAGATGATTCTTGCACACCAAAATCAGATATGGAGATTTTTATTGCTAGTTTTGTGCTACAAAGGAAAGGATATTTATCCTCCATGCGGTAGTCACGTAGGCTAGGAGTAACCCAAGAACCCACCCAAGGAGATATGGAACTTGAGCTATGATGATGTAATCAATGGAAAATTTGGTATTACCAATGATAGTAGAAACTTGATAGAGTGCTCCTAGTAGTAAGATGTAGTCATTTAGTCATGTTGAGTATGATGGATGTTGGTTGAAGATTTTGGATGCCAAGAGTGGTCATAGTAGAGCAAAACATGATGTTGATTGAGGAGCCAAAGTCAACATGGCAATTTTTTACTAGAATATTGTTGATGGTGAAAAAAATTATAGGATTATGGTAGTGTGGCATATGGAAGAAAATTGCCAAGTATTAGTCTACCATGGCCATAGTATGAATGATAAGGGTAAAGTTTGGGATGTAGGTAGTTAAGATCAAAGGAGGAAGAATGTTTGAGCAACAAAAATATTAAAGTTTGTTTAGGACTGTGAAAAATATGATGAGTAGTTTGAGGAATATGGAACGGTCTTGTAGTGAAAAATTGGATAACAATGAGTCCAAGGATAATGGATATGTAGCAAGAAGATAATTTAAATTTATCAAAGTTGGTGGGAGATCCATTAAAAAATGGTCATTCAGCTGCTATGGTGATGGCATAGGCACTATAAAATGATAGGGAATAGGGGGTAGATATTGGATCTGATGGTTAAGAACAAGGGATTTTTTCTAAAAGATGAGTAATATCATAAAGTGAGTAGTTGGGCATGTTGATTGATCAGATTGGTTTATTATTTTTGTGGGAAATAAATTGCACATGAATATCTAATGCCTTTAGTAGGGGTGGTAGAACCATTTGGTGCAATAACATGGGATAGAAATCCAAGCACTATAAGGGTTTGAGATTTCCATCACAAAAGAAGCAACAAGTGGGCAATTTTGGGATACTAACTGGCATAGTGGTTTCTTAGCAAATGTGATGCAAGCGTTAAGAGATATTGCAATTCTTTATCATGAGTGAGGTGAAGAGTCTTACAAAATATGTTTTTTTTTGTATAGAAGTGATTGGAAATAATAATGACGTGGATGGATTTGTTGTGTTCCTTAAAGCATTGATGTTGGTGGTAGATGCCAAAATGATGATTGTACTTACCACACCATGAGTATTGAGGGTTAGTTTGAAGGCTTAGATATTGTTTGTTTGTGTGTTCGGAACCTTTATAGATGTCGTAAAAGATGATAGCAGTATGGTAAAGGGACATATTTCTTGGCACAATGTAGTTGTTTGACTTTGGTGATTATGATTTTCATTGCATGAGTCATTTATTGTGCTCTATCTTTGATGGATAGGGTTAATTGTGGTACCAAGGAATTTATTTTTAATTTTCTCACTTTTCCTTGGTTTTGTGTTGAGAGAAGATTCGGAATTTCTCCTACATAAAAAGAAATTCTGCAAATCTTTATTTTGGTGGAGACATTGTTCTTTGGAAGGTTTGCATCTTTTAAAGATCATCATCTTCACCAAAACTTGGTTGTAATTTTCTGAAAGATAGGGAGATCAGTTCTTATGAAGATGAGTAAAATTATCTTTGGAAGAGTGGGAAGATTCTTTGGAAGATGAAGCAATTGTACAACACTTTCAAATTTCATGGAAAGAGTGCTTAGAAGTAGGTTTGCATGAGAGGAGAGAAATGGATGACTAAATATATTCAACCAAGAAATAGGTAGAGGTATAAACCTTGACATTACCCATGGGGCAAGTAATTTTATAGTTCTTCATGGATTCCCAAGAGACCATCAATTACTAAAGTCAGCATAGAAGGGTAGAAATTGAAAGCACATTTATTGAGAGAAGAATCTAGTCACAATGGTGAAGTGGATGATTCAAAAGAAAGTAAGAATGCATTGAACTTGAAAACCCCACCGGTTGATCCATGGGAGATGGCAGCTTGGAAGACAACATTTCAAAACTTGCAATTGAGCTTTCTCTTATGGAATTGGGAATACACTTTGGGAGCAATGGCCTTAGAGATTCAAGGGATGAAGAAAGTAATACCAGGTAATATGAGAGAATATATAAGAGCATGGATATTGTTCCATTGGAGGAAGATATGGGCAAATAATTAGGGAATAGTTGGGGTATAATTTAGAGTCCCAATTCAACTTGAGTGACAAAATGAAAGTAATGATAGAAAAGGCCTTTGTGCATAAGAAGCATCCCATTATGGGTGGCTCATGATCAACTAGAAAACCTCACAAGAGGAGAGATCATGGGTGCCTTCATGAAAATCTTCAAGCCTCAATGGTCCACATACTTGACCAATTCTCAAGCTGTGCTCTTTGAACACTTATTCTTAAAACAGTTCAATTGATTGGAGACACATCTTACACAAGTATGTTCAAAAGATGTATGATATCTTTGAAGGACTAAGGCCCCATTATCTAATGCCTTTTGTAATCCAATTTTACATTTGCCACAACTTACTCATTAAGGAGGAAAAATTTGAATCCTCCTTGAATGAAATGGATCCATCATAATTTGAAGAAGACCCCAAAGGAATGCATTAGATGAAGCTTATGTAGGAAGTAGATGAGCAGTATTGAGTAATTGGGCAGTTTTCATTTCCCATCAAGAAGGAATGTGGTGCTCACATTTCTTCAAAATTTTCTTTTGTTGATCAAATCATGCTTAAGTGTTAGGAAAAGACCATGGAGATTTGTGATTACTAGGGAAATACTCCTAAAAGAAGATGGCACTTGTAGTTGTGCCACAAAATTTCAAGATGAGTAGCACTCAAAGTGATGTGGACAATCCCGAGTGCTTGAAGGAGGATCAATACTTGGAGTGCTATCATTTGCTTAGTAAGGTAGCACTCAAAGTGCTTCTCAACACTTGGAGTGATGTAAAGTACTCCGAGTGGAACTAGCTGTTGTTTTCCCTTTCCTTTTACTGTCAAGACACATGGTGTCTACACCAAGAAAAAACATAAATATTCAAGTGGCCATCCTTAGTCCTCTTTCAATTAACAAATTGGCCATTCATTGTAGAACTGTAGTGATCTAGAACAAACATTTGGGGTTATAGCTTTGGAACTAGGAATTGATAGACTTCACCATGATTCATGAGATGAAAAGGAGAAGATGCCAAGAGGAATGTGAGGCAACCCTTACAATTGGATGAAGGACCATTGGCAAGTGGTAATTGGCTAAGATATTGGAGTTTCAAGAGCAATGACCTTGAACTTGAAATTTGTAGACAAGGGTTGACGGCCAAGGCCACTTTCAATGATAAGAGGTCAAAGAACAACATGTGGAAGGTCGTAGACACATAGTGGTTCTTCCATAATGGAGGTGTGTATGAAAGTTTTCAAGCCCAAACAAACCACCTACTTGACAAATGGCCATACAATCTATTTTGATTACATACTCAAGTGAGCTTGTAAATTGGGCATAAGATTTTTGATTGATAAGCCTAGATCCTGCACCAAGACTTTGAGGAGGAAAAATGTGCTACCTACCTTGCTCCCTTTTCTATCGATTATTACATGGGAACCAACTTTGTAACTAGAGAGGAAGGAAGAAGTTCCCTACCCATTTTCATCCTATAGGTTATTTTGATGACCAACCTTAAGGACTAATGCTGATCACAAAGTACAAAGTGGTTGATGCTAAATTTGCAAGAGTAGGCCTATTTGTGCATGTGGACAAAGAGTTGGCAATGCCAAAGGCTGCAAAGAATAATAACATCATCCAAGAAGCCACCTTCCTTGGCTAAGAAGCCAAGGGCCAATATTCAAGTGGTGGAGATATCTTCTTCAAAGGGAGAAGCAAAGGATACCAAAGAAGATGAAGATGAGGAAGAAGAACAAGGGTCTTTCATCCTTGAAGCATTGACCTCCACTTTAGAATGTAAAGAAAGAAGAAGAAGAAGAAACTTGGGAGGATGCCTAATATGTCCCAAACTTGCAGGACCAAGACATAGGAGAGTGCCCTATTGAGGAAGCAGAGGATATGACGGAGAAGTTGCAATGCCTAACATGTACCTTTGAGTCCCACCATAGAAGAAGAAGCTACAAATGATAGTCAAGATCAAACCAAGTGATCAATGGCCAAGAACTTTGGCTTGAAATTTTAGATGAAGTCAAAGTCATGTAGTCCAAAGACAATTAAATTATAGTTGATATTAATAAAGAGTATGTCAATGGTGATGTTGATGTACCAAATCCCACATTAGGGGCAAAGATAACACTTTGAGTAGAGTTTACTCCTTCAATGCCACTGCTAGTGCAAACAAGAGCCAATTTTTTCATACATTCAATAAGAGCAGCACTATAGTTGATGGAGGTGCTATTGCCATAGTACCAAGCCGAATGGCTTGACATTGTGGATTTCACCACATTGGTTTGGAACATGCACAAAAAAGTCTGCACTCAAAAGGCTAGAGAAGACCTGGTCAAGGAAGAAGCAATGAAGGCCAAAGACTTATACAAGGAAGAGGTGACCACAGTAGATGCCTTGCTGAAGGAAAATCAAGAACTTAAGAGGAGTGCCATCTTGGTGAACAAGCATTACCACCAAGCGGAGGAGAACCAAAAAGTGCAATATGAGTTGAATATACTCCAATTGAGCATAACCAACAAAAAGAGGAAGTTGAGGACCAATTTCATACCAAGTGCTAGGGATTGGAAGACACTTGGAGTGAATTCAAGGAGAGCCATGATTGAGTTGTCACTTCAGAGTTGCAAATGCATGAATATTGGTAAGAGATAGCACTGCAATTGGATTGCTTAATAAAGGAGTTAGAAGAAGAGAAGGTTAAGCAAGGAATGAGTAGTTGCTTGTAGGACCTACAAAAAGTAAAGTAGGATACTTGGACAAAAGAGATGGAAGAGGATTGGCTCCCAATGGTGGAGGCATGGAATTTCTTTGTAGAGAAGTTGAAAGAATTTGTGATAACTTTGAGCATTGCAAACAAAGCATCACGAGCTCAAGTTCAAGGTGGAGAGGTTAGAGAATCAAGTCTACAAGGAAGAGAGAATGAACCTATATCTAGACAAGTGACTATCACCGTCCTCACCCACATGTTTCACCAAGCACGTTTGCTCTTGCTCTTGATCAGTCAAGTCATCATAACAAGCCAAACATATCAATCTCCACCTTTTTCTTGTATCCACCATATCATCCCAAAGAGCAACACAGAACGTTGAGAAAGTTCATGCATAACTTGAACTTCTCAATAGGAACAGGTTTAGTCAACATATCTGCTGCATTTACCTCTATGCCAATCTTTTGCAAATTGATCTCACCATTTGTCACAGCTTCCTTGATAAAATGATGTCTCACATCAACATGCTTTGTCCTTGAATGATATACTTGATTCTTGGCTAAATGAATAGTGCTTTGGCTATCACAAAAAAGTGTGGACTTCATGTTAGGGAGTCCTACATCCTTGGCTAATCTTTATAGCCATATTTCCTCAATTGTTGCCATATATTCCACCTTTGTAGTAGAAAGAGCAATAGTAGATTGGAGAGTAGACTTCCAACTTACTACACCACCAGCAAATGTAAAAACAAATCTTGTTGTAGACCTTCTCTTATCCAAGTCTCTGGCATAACCAAAACCTACATACCTGGTAATTCCTCCTCCTTAATCTTCTCCACATCAAAGGTAATCCCAATATTTATAGTCCCTTTCAAGTAACAAAGTATCCACTTCACAACTTCCCAATGTTGTTTCCTTGGATTTGCCATGCATCTACTCACCATACTCACAACATATGAGATGTGTGGTCTAGTGCAGACCATAGCATATATTAATCTCCCAACAGCACTAGCATAAGGAATATTTGACATGACTTTTCTCTCCTCCTCATTTGATGGACACTGCTCCAATGATATCCTAAAATGACTTGCCATTGGATTGCTCACTATTTTTGCATTCTCCATGCCAAACCAAGCAAGTAATTTTTCCAAATATCTCCTTTGAGATATCCATAGCTTTCCCTTGCTCTTGTCCTGGTGAATTTCAATCCCAAGCACCCTCTTTGAAGAACCCAAGTCCTTCATATCAAACTCCTTACCAAGTTGTGCTTTTGATTTCTCCACCTCAACCATATCCTCCGCAACAATTAGCATATCATCCACATATAGTACTAAGATGATTAATTCAAATACTCCAGGTCCATGTAGCTTCTTGAGGTACACACAAAAATCTGATTCATTTCTTATATATCCATGCTTCAACATGAAAGCATCTAATTTTATGTACCAAAGTCTTGGACTTTGCTTTAGTCCATATAAAGACTTTTGTAACCTGCAAACCAGGTTCTTATTTCTTGGTACTACAAAACCTTTAGGTTGATGCATGTAAATCTCCTCCTCCAAGTCTCCATGTAAAAAATTAGTTGTAATATCTAGTTGCTTCAACTCCAAGTTATGCAATGCAATTATTGCCAATAGTGCATGAATTGAAGAGATTTTTACCACTGGTGTGAAAGAATCTCAGTGAAGTCAATACCTTCTTTTTGGCTATAGCTCTTTGCTAGAAGCCTTGCTTTGTATTGATCTCCACCAGATTTTGGAATTCCTTCCTTCCTCCAAAATATCCATCTACAACCAATTTCCTTCTTTCCCATAGGCAATTTTTCAAGTCTCTATGTTTGGTTGTTGTCTCTTCTTCCATTGCAAAATGCCACTTTTGACACTCTTGATCTTGCATTGGCTCTTCATATGAATAAGGCACACCATTCTCCTTAAGAAGAGCATAAGCTACAAATGAATCATCAATTCCTTTTGGAGGCTTTCTATCCCTACTTAGATATCTACGTTCATGAATCACTTCTGAACTTTGCTCTTCTAATGGTTCACTTGGTAGATCTACAAGAGGTGAGTTGTCTTCATTTCCAAGATCAATATCTATGTTAACAAAATCTGATTGAGTTTGTTTTTCTTTTCTTTTTTTATAGTAATAACCTTCATCATACTAGTCTCATCAAAAACTACATCCCTACTCACAACAAGAAAAAACCTTTCTGGATCCCATAATCTATATCTCTTTGTATCCTTCTCATATCCCAAGAATATACATTTTCTAGATTTGGGATCCAACTTTGTCCTTTGTTCTTGTTGAATATGAACATAAGCTATGCATCCAAACACTCTAAGTGAAGAGTAATCAACATACCAACTTGTCCATTTTTTCATAGGTGTCTTACACTCAATAGTGGTAGAGGGAGAAATGTTTACCAAACGACAAGCCTTATTTATAGCTTCTGCCCAGAAACTCTTTTCCAATCCGGTATTGCTTAACATACTTCTTGCTTTCTCCAAGAGTGTACAATTTATCTGCTTTGCCACACCATTTTGTTGAGGGGTACCCGGTATGGTAAATCAATGAATTATCCCTTCACTCTTACAATATCTATCAAACTCTCCAGATTTGTATTCTCCACCATTATCAGATCTCAAACACTTCACTTTCCTTCCAGTTTGTTTCTCCATCATCACCTTTCATTGTTTAAAGATAGAGAAGACCTCTGATTTTTGCTTCATGTGGTGTAGACACATACTCTCCTAGAGTAATCATCAACCAAAGATACAAAGTATAATGCTCTAAATTTTGAAGCTATAGGTGCAGGGCCCCAAACATCAAAATGCATATAGTCTAAAATTCCCCTTGTGCAATGAACTCATGTGGAAAAGCTTACCCTCCGTTGCTTTCCTACTACACAATGCTCACAAAATTTTAACTTACAACTTTTAAGGCCCTTCAGAAGTTGTTGCTTGCAC